>JBAMYA010061324.1:0-27869 GCA_037176975.1 Arrhamphus sclerolepis | reverse complement strand
AGCTAATTCGCTCTGTCTCGAAGAGATTTTTCTTTTTTTTTTTTTTTTTTAAAAAAAAGGACATCTCAGAGTGAGGTTTCATTATGTCCATCGTGGTTTGGATGGAACTCAAACTCAAATTCTCTACTTGACGGCTGTGTATGTGCACCTGAAGAATCCTGCACCTTTCACTGTCAATTTTGTTGCATATAAAATGTGACGCTGCAATCCTTTTTAAATATCATGACACTGTTTTGCATCAAACAAAAACAAAACAACTGCAACATGAATCAAGAGATAAGTGTTGACACCTATTTCAGTTTAATTATTTTATTTATTTATTTTGTCATATTGAAGCCTATAAAGCTAGTATTCAAACTTGTGTGGTGCCACCAACTAAATCCTTCAGCCTCCAAATACTTCTGTCATCTGATAAATGTGATGAGAAATTCACACAATATGGTGACAGTGTTCCTCTTAAAATGTAAATGATAGTTTACACATCTATTACCATTGTAAAAACTGTGATTGTGGAATTGAATTAAAGAAAACCAAATAAAGTTGTTCGTGTAGTGCAATCATGCATGTGCACAGCCTTGAAAGTTGTATTTATGGGGATGAATCAATAGAATACTTCTATGATTTTAAAAATATCTATCTATGCATATTAAAATATAGGTGTGGTGGTGGTGGTAGGTGGTGTCACTTGAAAAGAGACAAATAAGAAACAAATTCACCTGTTCTGTGTTGGAGAGAATTTATTTGGAAGTCTGAACTGTGACATTATAGTCCCAGATCGGAGTAGAACTATTCAGCCGCCCTTTTTCATTGCATCCATCCTACTTCAAATCATGCTGCTTTTGCCATACATGGGAAGTGGCACAGCATGCAGATGGGGGTGGAGCTAAGTAGCTGTCTCCACCCACTAAAATCAGCTGCTTCAGTCAGAGATGTGAAGTCGTGGTTGAAGAGGGAGCTGCTGATCTGTATCTCTGTGGAGTTGGGACCAGAGCTTGCCACAGATGTTAAGACCTCAGGAAATTCAATATGTCACCTTTAAGGCAGCATGATAAGGGTCCATCTGTCTAAAATGTTTTTGTGAGATTTCCTTCTTTTTTTTTTTTGTTCCATGTGGAGTTTATCTTCCTATTTTTGTTTTCTTCTACAGTCCTCACTTATTTATTTTTTTTTATTTTTTTTAATTTCCTGCCTTTTCTTCTTTCTTCTGGCTCAGAGTGCTCATTAATTATTATTTTGCTCATCCTCCTCCCCCTCACCCTTTCCCTCCAGACATGTGAGTGTCTATTTTGCACATCTGTTTCCTCATCTATATGTGTTTTATGCAACTACAGTCTGCTCTTCTGCCCAATTAGCAACAAGAGATACATACGGCATTGCACAGAACATAGAATAAAACAATCCTAACTGAATATATATACATACATATATATATATATTTATATATAATGTATATGTGCATGTATATCATGTGTATATTTCTGTTTTCCAGTAATGTACTGCTCAGTACTTCAGTGTTTGTATGTATTTCTGTTGTAGGTGGGGTTGGCAGAGGGATATTTGAGACCCCAGTTTCTTTTCTCTAATTACCCAGCAACAGTCCTCGCTAATTGTCAGGGCCTCACATGCAGTTGATGTCTTTAAATATCCAGCAGCATGAAGCCGTGCAAATGAAAGTCAGGCGAGTGTTAGGAGGGAAGAAAAGGGCAGAACAAAAGCAGGTCGGTGCATCTGCTCTGAAGTTGTGTACAACTATTAACCTGCAGAGAAACTGCTGCTGGATGTGAATCCATCTCTGCAGAAAGAAGGAGGTGGTTGAGTTCTGCACAAACGCCAGCATGAAAGAGATAAATTACATATTGTGGCATTGAACCAAGATGCTATCCAGCTACTAAAATGCATATTTATACCAACAGCAAATAAAAATGGAAATAAAAAAGCAAACACCTTCACAGTCTAATGCTATCCAGTGCAACGGTCGTGCAAGAAATAATCAGAGGTATTGATCCACATTGTGGTGCGTGATGTCAAGTAGCAGCTGGCAGGAGAAACGGAGAGAGACAAATATTATTGTGATAGTAAAACGTATTTTCATTCAGAAAAAAACAAAAAAAAGATCATGTCAATACCAATGCTGGGAAAATTTACCACAAAATATTTCATTCATATATTTTGTAAATTTAATTATCATCACATAGTCTTTTCTATCTGTCCAAAATGACTAACCCAAAATAAATGGACTATATATCTTCATAACTATAAGGGCTGTATGTTTAATCTTAGTCTCAAAAGAAAGCTAAAACAATTGGGTTTACAGTCAGAACTGAGATATGTGTCACCATGTCAGAGTAAAATGACCTTAAACACAATAGAAAATGCACTTTTTCTTCCCAGCCTGAAACAAAACACGTTACTTAGAGTGAAAACTACCTTTGAATGACTGGGTTGTCATCCACTTCATCTAGGAACCAGTAAGGTAATATCTGATTTGTCACTGTGCAAAAGCAGTCACCGAAAAAGTGAACCTGAGCAGTTTAACAAATGTTTTAGCACATTTTATATCCAGGCAGAACCACCAAAAGTGCCATTAGAGCAGGTTTTGGTGCCATATATGCCAGAAGGAAAAGAAGAAAAGTAGATGTGCCATTAAACCAGACTGGAAAACTCATTATATTTCACTGATATGTCACTATGGTTTTTCATCATATTCACATAAAACCATTTTTGATACATTTTGATCATTTTTCAGACCTCTTGTCAGGATTTAGGTTTGTTCACGGTGGGTGTTCTTGTTTTGATGCGTCTTTGTCTTGGTTTCTTGTTTTATTTCGAAGTTCTGTCTGTGGCTTGTTATGTTCTGGTTTACCTCCCTGTTCCTGTCTGCCCTGATCTGTTTCACCTGTGTCTTGTTACCCCTCTCTGTGCAGATAAGGTCCTGTCTTTGTCTGCTCCTTGCTGGTCCGTGCTGTTTGCTCCCCATGTTTTGTTTTGCTTTGCCACGCCTGGAAAATAAATCTCTTTTTGGTTTACTCCTGCCTGCTCTCCTGCGTTTGGGTCCTCTGCAACCTTCATATCGTGACACTTCTAAACATTTCCCCGTTCAAATAAGACCAGACAACAGAGATGAAAAGAGTCAAGTCAAACTCTTTGGCTCATCCAGATTTTGTTGCACTTTGATGAGACTTTTTTTTTTAATCTGTGGATTCTCTGCTTTCTACGGAAAGCTACGGAAGCATATTTGGGCCACTGAAGAAAAAAAGTCAGAATTCTGACTTTCTATTTTTCTTTTCTTCAGTGGCCCTAATACGCTTCCGTAGCTTTCAAATGACATGTTCGTGTGGTTTTGATTTTCACATGTTTGTGTGGTTTGCTTGAAGTGGTGAAATCAGAGCTAAAGAGGGCATGCTGTTTTTGTTTTTGTTACATGAACGTATAATTGCATGGGGTTTGAATCGTGTTTCGTTTGGGTGGTAAAACTTGGTAGGGGCTTTCAGATGAGTCCCCCCCACCCCCTCCCTTAATCATTTTGGTATACCGCATGTTAGGATTGGTGCTTCCCAGCATGCATGCTGCACTCGCCTCCCCTGTCCAGGTGGGTTCTTGTGATGATGTTAACTCAGCTTTATTTGTGCAGTACATTTCAAGCACAAGTATAATCCCACTTTGTCTTAAACTGCTGTGAAACCATTTAAAACAGTTTGTTTTCTTGCTTTTGTGATTCTATTCATCTGGTAACAAAACAGCTGTTGTAGCTGGTGTAGACTGAAACGATCATACCAATACCTCTGAAAAGAGCTGGTATCATGATCTAGGGATCTGTTGGCTGTCTAGTGTTTATCTGAAAAATGATGGCTTTTGCTTTTTGTTAGGCTTGTTAAGTTACTTCCCTCCTTGTATGCCTCCTTTCTTCTGTTGTCTTTAACAGTTATTGTCTCGTGTGTTTCGTTGGCTCACCTGATCTTCTCACCTGCTCCAGTGTAGCTAAATACTATTCAGCCTTTCTTTCCCTCCCAGCAGAGCAGAGTTTCCTCTGTATTCCTTGTGGTCTTTCCCTCTATTCCTTTGCTCCTGGCCTTTTAGTCCAACATCTTGCCTTGCCAGCGCCTGATGTTAAAAAAAAAAAAGTATTATTGCTGCCACCCAGTCTCCTGCACATCACGATCTGACAAAGTGGACCTGATGTACTTATACTCCAGTTCAGTCCAGTTTGTTGTTATACATTTGTAATTAAAGTTCAAACCAGTGTGTTCTTAATTCTACATGATGTCAATTTTTTTTTAAAAAGTGGACAGAAGAGGTGGTTCCTGTTAGTACTTTGGCTTCTGAGTTATGGATTAACTGAAAGACTGCCAGTGAACAGCCAGCTAAAATGGCTTCGCAGTCGTCCATCTTACATGTGAAGAATTCATGGACCAATTTTTTTTCCCCGCAGCACTATTGGACAAAGTGTTCCTCCAGAGACGAGTTTAATATGAGACTTAAAAGACAAAATCTTGGTCAGAACTAACTCCAATGTTCCCAACAGAAGCCGAAGAAATGCCATCCGAGGTAAGCATGAATTCATAAAGTGAATTTCTCACATTTTTAGGCACTAAAGCAATTATCTTAGTTTCGCCTGAAGTTGAAAATTAGAATTCTGTGTCTTCAGTGTGTCAGAGTGTCTTCAAGACAAGCCTGTTTTTTCTGTAACTGCATAGTTTCCTCAGGCTTCACAGATCAACTGTGCAATGCATAACAAAGGAAATGTCATTCTGTTATAAACCAATTCTGGGTACCTGGTCAGATTATGAGTCAAGAGGCCTTTGGTGCAAAGAAATGCCCCTCTACCCTCCTACACAAATGAAGACACTGCTGAGACATCATCAAACACGTGTTTGATGTCACTCTGAAGTAGTTGTCCCTCTGCAGTCTTTTTACCTTTTTTTAACCTTGTTTTTGTTTACTTTGCATCTATTCTTTCTTGGTTTACAGCTTGTTTTTTCTTGTAGCCATTCTGAGTCTTTGAAGTGTTTTTTTTTTTTTTTCTTTTTTGTGTAATTGTAATTGATTTACATAATTTTTTGTTGTTGGTCTATGGCACTTGTGGTAGCCGGAGTATTAAAGAATCCATGTTAGTAAGTTATTCACTGGAACAAGGAAGGTCAAGTGTAGGTTATTAGTTATTTATGGGCTAACCGGGTATCCTGTTTCATTTATATATGTCCGCCTTCTGAAACAAGGCGCATGCTGATCTTTGGATTCATTTTTAAACATTTGGAACCAATGTCAGTGATGAAACTGCTGTAAATCTGCATCAAGATATGTAGTATCCTGGGCTCTTTCAGAATCTATGGGTGTTTTTTTGTTTTTTTTTCTTTTCTTTGGTTTTGTTTTGTTTTTTTTCAAAATAAAAGACTATTGCATACTTGCAGGTGTTCTGTGAAGGACAGCTCAGGTGTGTCTGCAGGTGTGGATTCTGGAGTGAGCGTACATCCAACACTGGTTCCTTCAGTGGGTTAGAGTGCAAAAGTATACATCTGAAGCAGCCTCAGTGCGAAACCCATTATATGCAGACAAATATTGATTGAGATGCAGCTCCAAAAGTGTTTTGTCGCCTGGCATCGACTGCTCGTTCAGCAGGAGAGACAGAAATGACAACACAATTCTGCACAAAGCAAAGCAGCTCTCAATAATATTCACAGATTAGTTTTGTTTTTCAAAGGACAGATCAATAGATTGAAAAGGACCATTTAGATTTTTCGTGTGAATTGGAGCAAAATATCAAAAAATACTTAAATGACGATTTATATCAGTATTTAAGGCAAAACAAGAACAACAAAAAAAAAAGACCTTGAATAAACCAAGAATGAGTCTAGACAGATTATACACACAAATGGGGCTTTTTATGTAGGTGTTTGAAAATAAAAATGCAGTTTAAGTCTCCTTGCTTGCCTCTGTCATACCAAGATACTTATCCCCGATAAGAGCTCTATGGTATTTAACAGACTGGATTTCCCAACCAAACAGAACTTGTATCCCTCTCCAGAAAAACAAAACAAAACATCAGATGTTTTGTTTTCTGCATGCTTACGATGAAGACGTCATCGCTCCTGTAAATGTGGAGAAGTTGACCTATAAGGTCACACAATTTTTGCCAGACTAGATTTCTCTGACATGAGTCTGACACTTGCAATCACTCTTTGTAAAAGACAACATGGTATGTTACCATCACTGACTTTCTTTTAGTTCATGTTGCATGACAGTCTTTTTTTTTTCTTTTTTCCATCTCATACATATCAGTGTATAGAGGAGAACGGGGTTGGTTGTCACACTCATATCTCGCCATTAGAAGGCACTGTCTAAAACTGCTGTGTGGAAATTCAAGGAACTGGGATTCTAGCTCACCTGCGTCATCTTCTCTGGTGTAAGACAGCTGAACTAGAGGTAAGAGCACATTTTGGGTTTTTCATGTTGAATTGTAAATATTCAGTTCCTCAGTATTTTCTTCTAGGTTTTTACATAGTGGATTTATAACAAAACAGCTGTTACCCTTTAAAAGTGTGAATGGGAAGCTACAGTTTTTAGATTGTATTAGCTGGCTAACTTATTGTTACAAGGTTGTTAGTCTCAATGCTAGCAAAAACTTCTAGTTGGGGTTAGTCGTCACATTCTCTTTGGGGTTGGTTGTCACGTGACATTGCCATTGACACATGTGACAACACCCCTATGTTGGCAAAATCTTTCATGGTAAGATTACTATTCCTTTCTCTCTCTCTCTCTCTCTCTCTTTTATAAAGAAACATGGGCAGAAACTTTACACAGGTGACGAAGAAGGACCTCACTCCACCAGATGCGACGATGAGGGCAGTCAGGGAGGTAGAATTAAATAAAAAGTCAATCCGAAGCACTGCCAAGGATTTGGATATCAGTTACAGAACACTGGTAAGATATTGCTCAAAAATAAATGAGCAAGAGGATGCTGGAGAAGTAGTCCACCCATCCCTGCCAGTAGCCTATGTCAAAAACTGGCTAGTTTACAGTGAGGCGCATGAGCGTTAGCTGGAGGAATATTTGATAACAGCTTCAAATATTTATTTTGGCCTTTCTTCCACTGAAGTCTGCAAACTGGCATGCAGCTTTGCAGTGCACAATAATGTTGCTCAGATAGTGCTCAGACAGTAGGCTAGTTGAGTAGGCCGTTATTGTAATTGTTATTATTGGCCTGTTTGTTCTTTATGTTGTTATATACAGTAGGCCTAAGGATGCGTTTCCTGTTGATGGTCTTTGCTCCTTTTGTGTTAAGATGCATTAAGTTATGCATTTGTCAAGTTTTCAATGCAATTAAACTTTCAAATTTAGCTCTGCCTTCTTGCCTTTTTTTTAAATCTGTTTTTTTCCATGACAAGCATCTCCACAATGTGTGACTACCATCCCCGTGATGGGATGTGTCAGAGTGTCTTTGATAGTTACCTCTTTGTGACAATGAGTTGGAAAATGACAGGGATACACGTTTCAAGCCAACTCCTTAAAATTCAATTCAATGTAGGAATCACTTTTGAAAGATGAGCACTTCACACTAGAATAACAAGTGTGACAGCCAACCCTGTTCTCCGCTATTTTGAACAAGTCACTGTATCAATGTAAAACAAAATAAATAAAATCAAGAAAAGAAGTGTATTTTTTTCCCCCCGTTTCTCCATTGAATCTGTGTTGTTGTTGCTAGGCTACTGTGCTGTGTAGACACACTGATCTTTGTTATTTCATGCTGCATTCTCATTGGTTGGTTAGCTGACAGAGATCGTAGAAGCAGTTACAGTCCTTGATTCCCCACTGCTTAACATTTGCCGTAGCTCTTCTTTAGTTGCAAGACTATCCTTCATCTTTACTCCTGTCTCATTGTGAGATCTACCACCACCTTTTCTTGACCTACGTTGGCTGAACGTTTCCCATGTTTGCTCATCTTTCTTCTGGCTGAAATCATACAGTTTGAACACGGAATTAAGTTTGAATATAGCAAAACATCTGGTATTGGAGTTTTATGTGTGATTTGTAGATAAGGGATATAAAACTCTGCCAGACTGGGAAATCTAGAAAACAAAAAGGTAGAAGAATAAAATATTGTATCCAGTGATGGTACACAGTGATGGTATGGTGCATATATGAGGCACATTACCTCAATCAGTCATTACAAAGAAAACCTCAACATGACAACGCTTATTAAACGAACAAATGCAGCGTGTTTAGATCTCAGCTTCTTCTAGCTACAGTAGAGCAATTTCAGTTAAAATGTTTGCCTTATGAGGAAAAAGAAATACAATTGACTGAAGATGTTTCCGACTCACTGTAAGAAGAACACAATAACATGTACAGAAAATGAAAACATTTGATTGGTTATGAGCCACAAGACATAATTTGGCCAGACTTCCCTAACAAAAGGAACTACACTTAACACAGCCAATTAAAATTTCATTTTTGGTGTTTTCTATTTATTGCAGTGAAACTGAAGAATTGTAATGCAGATCCGCCCCCTACCAAATGCGTGTCCGCTGCCACCCCTGGAGGACACAATTCCTATCAGGGGTAACTACCTTGACATCTCCTCTGAGGTTCAGCTCTCACTTCCGCTGAGTGAAACTGACAGTTTTCATTGGCAGAGTGGAAATTTTCATTTTTACCTAAAGAATCTGATCCCTTTGGCAAACCTAATTTTTCTTGAAAAGGGTTTCAAAAAGTCAACACAAAAATCAATCCGAAGGTTATGAAACCAGCTTTGGAGGAGAGTGAACAGACAGACGTGAAAGAGCTCTTCGGGAGCCGATGGGCTTTTGATTACATACTGTAAGCAGAGCAAATAGATTCAATAATGACTCACACTGCATAAATACACAAAGAGAGGCAGAGGCCAAGAGGAATCAGTAATGCCTGATTGCTCACATAGATCCCACAGTTGCTACATCGTAAATACATGTGGTTTAATGTCCTGTGAAGGGAGGCATCCTTCTTGAGGAAAAGGGAAACTGGTCTTGAGCCAGCTGACTTAAACAGATCTTATAATGGCTATAACTAATACTTTTTAGATTTGTCTATCTAGTCTGTGTATAATCATTATTCCAGCAAAAGAGATTCCACATGACAGCAGATGAAAAAGTTTCACGTAAAGTTTCCCCAGCAAAGATACTTGCAGACGGGTTTGTTAAAAACCAGTTTATTTAAAAATGGGTGGGATATTCAGAACATCTGCTGGTTTTGAGAGACATAAATCATGAAGTACAGATTACCTTCAGAGGAAAATTCTAACAACACAGCAGCTGTTAACACGACATGAATGAGGTGCAGATCAATCTACACTTTTGTGTTTGGCATGAACACACTTGCACCCGTACCAATAATTCATGAGTCAACCTTTGACATTTGGCAACTGCTCATATTGCTTTCTGTTGATAGATTTAAACCTGTTAAATTAATAAACTTTTCATAATGATTGTTTAATGATGCGTTTTAAAAGGGGAATGTGATGAATAAATACCCAAAAACTCAAATATAACACAATTGTTGCTTAAATTTGGGAAACCCAAGTATGAAAATGTTTTTTTTTGTTTGTTTGTTTGTTTTCTTTAATTAAACAATGACATGGACTTTTCATTAAGACCTCAGGGAACTGTGTCAACTTGTGGAAAAAAAGGGCAGAATGCATTTCCTTCAAGGTGTCTCATTGACTCTCCAGCACTGTCACTGATCCACAGCAACTCTTTTATTTGTATTCTTTTGCAAGTCACTATATTGTTGAGCTGCACTGACATTTTACAATATTCTGCTCGAGATCCCAATAAATACTAGTTTAGTCATTGCAACTGGCTGACCAGTCCCTTCTGGCACTATGCCTTGAACCACTGCCCTACCTCTCCGTCTATACATGAGCAAGAACCACAACCATCACACTAGAACTGTTGGCATTTCCCATCAGCATTACTAAACTAAACTAGTTCAATACATTGTCACAGCAGTTTCTGAAGCGGCCATAGAAAATAAGCTTTTGATTCATGCTCTGGGACACAACTTTCCCTTTTATCGGACAGCAGTGTTTGTACTTATAACAATAAAGGTTCACAGTATTTCATGCAGCCACCTTAAAAGGGGTGTTTACAAACTTCTAACAGGGAAAACAGTCCAGATTAAGAGATTACAGAAGATGTGTTTCCTCTAGCGGGGGTTCCGGGTAAAAGTAGTAGGCTGGAATTCAAACAGAGCTGTACACTTTTGGCAGACAGGGCCAGTTCTATGTAAACCACCATTCCAAACCACATGGTGGCGGTAGTGCGCAACCGGCAAAAAAGAAAAGAAGAAGACATCGGTGTGAATTAAGAAATAAAATAAAATAACTAAAGTGATGTGAAAAATAATGGTGGAGCCAAAGATGATTGTAGCTTTTCTATATTTTGCACAATGGTGGCGCTGAATGAGAAAAGACGACTCGTACACAAAGCGGATATAAGACGGCTGAATGATGTCTTCTGCCCTTAGGTTAGGTTAGGTTTAGAACGGAAAAAAAAAACAAAAAAAAAACACTTGGTTTAGGAGGCCATTATGCTTTAAAATAAATAATGTGAGATTTTGAGATAATCTCTTTTTCTTGCTTACCCTATGACGTGGAAAAACAGAGTTCATGATGGACATAACCACCCCATGATTACACAATTGTTTCTGAACTGCAAAAGCCTTCAAATTGACATTTGAACATTGCTATTTTGGTCATTTTGGAACTAGAAGGTAATTTATTTGAACAAAGGGAAGTAATCTGATGGGACAAAAGCATATGTATTTGAGACCAAAAATCTATTTAATCATTTAATCAGTAATTAGAACAGAACAGCTCACATTTTATACATTGGCGATTTTTGAGTCGTAATTTCAACATTGTTATAACGCTTATTTGGATTTGTGAGTGATTGCGGCCATCTCACACACAAGCAGGAACTAATCCTTGTTTAGTTGTTGAGATGTAAAATCCAAAACAAAATATGAGCCCATGCTGTCTTTTAGAACATGCCCATATTTTTGCCATTGGATTGCAACACGCTCCAAGAAATCGCCCGGACATTTGTTCGGGGTATAAGAACATGCATCGATTTGTTCATCAAAGGGGGGCGAGTAATTCTGGTAGAGTATTGGCTTTTGTAAATCAAGACATAAGTCACCTTGGTTAAAAACAGATGGTTGCTGCTGATAGATTGTATGATGTATACATGTTTAGTGAACCTTGAAACAAGGGAGTGAAAAATGGCCACTTTTGCTAACTGGCTGTTAAAGCTCATCATTCACAGAGCGATTTTATTGACAAGCTCTTGGGAATCACATTCACTGAGCAGTGGCAAAAAGGATCATGTGTTTGTGAAGTCGGTATCTCGGTCAGAAATTATATATCGCTGAGTCCATGGTTCAACAATGAAGCAGAACTCTTTTTTTAAGGTCGGGCCATGTGTACTGCATAATAATCGGACCACGGGGTTTCCAACTGTGTGAACTTGTAAAGGGTGGTTACTGTTTCAGAGAGACAGACAGAGGAGACGGAGGGGAGCGTGTGAGACCAAGAGGGAAATAAGGGATCAAAAAGCAGAGACACAAGCTTGGAAGGGTCGATGAGCACCAGAGATACGAGGAACAGAGAAACCTGGACAGAATTAATTAAAAGCAAGAAGATTAGAAAGAATGACAGTAAACCCAAAATAAAGAAGGGAACGAGGCATACACAATGAAGGGTGCTGACAGCAAAAGTTAGAAGAAATGAGGAGAATCCAATTATATTTGGCTCCAAGAAGCAAACTGTTCTCATCATACATGTTAGTGGTGTTTTGGAGCTTTGGCACGACAAAACTCAACGCTGCAGCATGTTGCTGAACACTCAGTCACTAAGAAGGATTAATTTTGTGGAAATAAGTACTTATTCATCAGTCAACACCGCTTCAATGTCGGGGACTGCTAAATTAGAGAGGATTAAAAGTGCATTCTCTGAGGATTTCAGTTTTTTGCCTCAGCTCCCATTAATTGTCTCTGCTGCAGTTCTGATTGGCTGTTTGTTGTCTGTTGATGTATCGGTATTTTGACGTCTGTGGGCCAGGTGCTCTAATAGATAGATAGATAGAACTTTATTAATCCCTGAAGGGGAATTCAAATTGTCAAGTGCTCATCATCATCCAAGTGTAAAAAAAATTTAAAAAAATATCCAAACCGGACTCAAAATGCATGATCTATATGCTGTCTAATGTCACAACTCCTCAAACTTGTATACTATTGCAAGCGAAAGTCACATTTTAAACCATGTAAAATGTACATAAGATTTTTGTTTGTTTGTTTGGTTCTAACCTAGCCATTGAGGTTGTAGTTGAAGATGTCTGCAAAGATATTTTATCATCTGCTGCAGAGGTGTCAAACTTCATTTCATCCTTGGTCACATCATCACCATGGTTACAATGAAGGGCACTAAAATCACTTCTTTTTATTTTTATTTTGTCTTGTGTGGCAGTTTTAAAAAAAATGTTCTAAAATGGCTAATTTTAAAGATTTCTTTTCACCGTACAATCACAAATTATGACTTTTTAACTTAAAATGATACTTTTATGTTGTTGTTGAAAAATATAGTTTTGGCAAAAATTTGCAACTTTAAATTTTACAACCTTAAAATCTTTAGCAAACATTTTCTAAATCATAACTTTTTGACATAAACCAGCTTCTCTCCACCTCAAGGGCCAGATAAAATGAACTGACGGGCCAGATTTGGCCCACGAGATTTGGCCCACGGGCCTTTATATATGCATATATATATATATAATATATGTATGTATATGTATGTATACATATATTAAAAGGAAGCAGTTTTGAAGTGGTGTGGGGTGAGGCTTTCCAGCTTATTTGCATGTATCACGTGGAACTGGCTTACATCTGCAGTTTTCTTTGCCTTATATTTGGCCTTGACTGAGTCACATATTCATCAGACATAACCCGAGGTTTTGTGCCACATTTGCCTCTCACAATGTGCCCAGCTCATGACCTTTGGCCCACATGTGGCCCTCGTAACACTTGCCAGTGCAGTTTCCTGAGCTATATAAGTGTGAAAAAAAAAGTAGCCCTGAAAAGTTTCAAATGGTCTGCTGTCTCTGTTAGTCCAAGCTAGCTGGAGAGTATTGTAGAAGCAAGGTTGAGTGAGGCTCACTCTGCTGATTTAACGAGCCAAGAGCCTGCTGAGTGCAGTGGCAAGCTGTACACTTCTATTATTGTTGAAAGGAATGGGAAGTGAATACATTACCATTCTGATGTTTGTGCCTACTGTAGATATAACCTTGTTCAGGTACACCCACTCCTCTTGAGAATCCCTCTCAAGTTCGAGCATATATGGCTGAATTACCCTAATATTAGAACCAGTCAATGCATAGCTGTAACAGTTTATCTTGCTGGTGACAGGACAGGCCAGTGACATCTGCTGCTAAGTTGGGCGAAATCCTCCAGCGTTTTCATAAGTTCCTCAACGTATGGTGTTGGACTCACAACCAAATAAAGTCCAGAACCAGAGGAAGTAATGGCAGATTTATATAAGACCTCGAAGGAAGGAGTTACAGACTGGAACTACCATTACTTCGTACTCTGCAGTGTGGTGGTGATGTCTGTGTTTGGCCAGGTTTGGATATCAAATATTTCCTGAAAAAAACAAAACACAACAGAAGTCAATTTCTGTTGTTTTCTGAATGAATGAACCAGGAGCAGTGTGCTCGGGTGGGATTTATCACCCTGATAACCATGGACATTATGTGCCTCCTTCTGTGTAACGCGGTATTAAATTTGTGTTCCGCAATAGAAATGTATTTTCTGTTACTGATTGTTTTTTTCTTTTTTGTTTGTTTCTTTTTTTCTTCTTCACTGTGTGGTATCACAAGGGTATTTCTCTTGTTTTTTTTTTTGTTTGTTTTTGTTTTGTTTTGCCAGCAATATCCTTATTGATTGGTTCCATCCAGGTTTTCCTTGTATCTTGTTTAACCTTCTCTGAATGAATGAACCAGGAGCAGTGTGCTTTTTTAAAATTTTCTTTTAATTATTATTTTTAACTGACAGTGGCAGCTGGTGCGCAGTTTTAGTTTGGAGCCATTTGTGTTGTTGGCACCCAAGTACGCAACATTTTACCTTTGGCTGTTCAGATTTTAATGTTAGACTGAAATACTTGTTTCTGCTCAGGCCTCGTCTTCCACCTGTTACTTATTTTTCTTATTGACTTGTTTTGGTGTTTCAGTAAATTTGCCTCAGAGGGCTCCCTTTCTCCTTTCCGTCTTGGGCTTCGGGCGCCCATCTTGAAGCACAACAAACTGAGTACATATTAGGCCTGGAGTCTTTGTTGCATTGCCCTCATTTCTCATCTGTCACGACTGTATAGCTGCCAGCAGTCCAACAAATCTCCACACCATAACACTTTGGAAAATATACTTTGTCACAACAGAGAACAGGCTGAGCTGTGGCATCTTCAAGAATTATTATAATGCACTTTAAGATCCTTTTGTTCTTTCTTTTTTTTTCCTTTCTTTGCTGTTTATTCTTGTTGGTTGTTGCAGCTCACGCTGCCCCTCTGAGATTTGTTTTAATTTAAACACACTGTTTTGTGCTGCTAGAAGTGACTTGCTTTGTGGTGTTTTCTTTCTTTCTCTTTAATTTTTTTCTTTTTTATTTTTACGAGATTTAGAAGCAAAGTGGGTGTACTGGAAGAAAAGCTAATTTGTATTTGGCTTTAAATGATACTTAAGGAAAAACACATTGCTCGCTCTGCATATCACGCTTTCAAAATATCCGTAACCGTACATTTCCCCACCGCTTTCCAAACACTTCTTTCAATTTCCAAATAAGCCATTGTCGTACATGATTAAATTTCATATTGTGTGAAAACACCTATTAAGTTTCAGTGAGCCATTTTCATGGACAGTAATGTGTTTGTATGCTCTTGAATCCCTGCAAAAGAGGAACTCATTCACATCAACCATGTGAGCAAATGTGTTACATTCTACATGATTATTTGTGCGTTTGTATAAAAATGCATTAGTTCCCGTGTATAAGTGTGTGTGTGTGCATGTTTAATGCTGTCGCAGTTTCATGTGGTGTTGCGTTTGCATAAAAGGAAATCACCAGCTGCTTCCAGACATGACTCCTTATTTCTGAGCTGCGGAGAAAACCTTACGAGTCAGCATGTCAAATTTATTTATTATTTGATTTCTATTTCCTGATGTTGGCCAACACATGGCTGTAAGCGCACAATAACACTGCCGTATCAATTTAATGCAGACATTCCCTGCAGAAGCCTCATTCAGCATCAGTCATGAGAGTGCTCTGTTGCATTTTTTTTTCTTTTTTAAAAAAAATGCCTATCACAGCCACACAGTACACTTTCTTTTTTTTTTTTTAAACTGAGCATGAGGGGAAAAAAGGGAGGTTTGCTCTTATATATTTGTGGGTTATTGTTTACCAGCAAGCAGAATTAGCCCCAAGGATCAGAAGCCTGGATTGCAGAGGCTAGCAGAATTATGGGCTAATATTGACTGCATGAGTGATGGTCATATTTACCTGTTGAATGGATGGCTGCTTTGACTAATGGCTACTTGATTTTTCATTTTCTTAACTCCTGACTTTCAGGGAGGGTTGGCGTAAATTAGAAGATATGGAGGGGGAGGAGCAGGAGGTGGAGGAAGCAATGGGAGATGAAAAATGGATAATTATCCAAAGCGTCCAAATGTACTCTGTGTGCATAATGTTTGAGTGTACAGAGAGTGATTGTCACAACACATAGTTACATTTTCCAGTTGAATGTAGCAAAAGTAAAAATGACTCTCTTTCATCACGTCCTGCCTCGTTTTTGCCAAAAGTCACGACCTCACGTTTAATCTCCATATTTTAGTCACTCCTCACTCAGAGTTCTGTTTAGTAGTCAGTATGAATACGACAAACGCTGCTTTAAAATGCATTTAAGCTTGTTTTTGATCTGTCCTGTGTAAGGTCAGGAATATTCTGCTTCTCCAAAGTTCTGTCTTTGGGATTGAAAATCCTCAGGAGTGTAAGAAGGGGGAAAGAAATCAAATAAATTCACTCAGTTGAACACAGGGTGAACAATCTGATGTGAATGGTAAAAACTGGTGAGCAAATTAATTACGATGGGAATTGATTTTGGATTGAAGTTTTTAAATGAAAAAGAGTGAGCTGAAGAACAATTACTCCTTCAAAGGTTTTGCCAATGTCCCATTTTAGGCACCAAAGACACTTGGGAAACCACCCAACAGAAGCAAATAGCCCTTATTTTTGTGTGCAAAGATGAAAATGGTATTTATAGTATAAATTTCCCAGAAGACTGATGAAGCAATTGAATGAATTTAAAGCAGCACAAATGAATTTTTTGTCATTTTCACACCAATGCCGAGAACACGCCCTACAGAAAGCACCCCACAAAATGCTGGTCCTTATTTTGATAACCCCTGTTAGCTTTTTTTTTCAATAAGTCTCTTGTACTGTGTCAAAAAACATCAACACATTGAAGTACCATTAACTGTAACAAATCTGATCTTAACATAAAATATCACACTAGCAATTTGTTCCAGAATAAGCAAATCAGTTGCATGGAATAAAAGCCCCAGTTAACTCAGAAAAAAATGAAAAGTCTGTGGTCTGTTCTGTGAGAAATTTCACAGTTCACATAGTCGGTTATGACACGGATGCAGCAGAATGTCAGGCCACAGCTGGTCCTTCTAATGAGCTTCTCTATTTCATGTGCCGTTCTCTGGTTTGTTTCCCAAAACATTATTTCCTATTTTTTCTTCTTTTTTTTTTTATCACCACCAATTGTAAACCTTTTTCTTCACTCATTTTTCTTTTTCCTTTCAATATTTCTCTTCATTCGCTGAGGGGTTTGTTTGTACACCTGCAACCTTCCACTCCATTTCTGTCCACATAAGAACGCAGAGCAAAATCACTCAGTGCCATGTCTCATTCTGAGAAAGTAGCCAAACAGCAAACAGATCCTGCGGGCAGGAGTCAGGTTTGTAGAGAGTAAGACATTACTTAACACGCTGTAGGAACAGCGAGGCAGGGACCAGACGTTGGTCTGGTGAAATCCATGTAAAAATACTAAAGAGGGAAAGAGAAAAATGTGGACTTCTGGAAAAATTGGGATAATACTCTTGATTGGGAAATGATCCAAGAAATCCAGGGAGTGTAATGAACATAGAAGTTAGAGTACCAGGTTAACAGGTAGAGCAAGTTTTGAATGTGTTTAAATCCTGCCTAATGCTTCCTGTGACTTTTAGATTATTTTCAAGGATCCCAACAGAGAGTTTTGCTCTCAAAATGCAGGTTTACTTGTGGTTCCTTGAGTTTCTAAAATTAGAATGGGAGGCAGCGCATTTGGTTATCAGGCCCCTCTCATGTAGAACCGGTTTCCCATGAAGCCGACAGTGTCTTCTTTTAAGCCTGAATTTGTATTGTCATCATTGCCGCTCTTTTCTGTCATCTCAGACCCTCAACAGGTCGCGATACGACGTCTCCCTGACTCTGGTTCTGCTGGAGGATTTTTATCTCTTAATCTTTTATTTTTACCCACCACTGTCAGCTCACGCTTGCTTAGGATGGTGGATTGCATCTAAGTGAATATTCAGTGCAGTTTTTGGTTTCCTTGGCCATGTTGTGTTTGTTTTTCTGTTTTTTTCATTCTGAATTGGAATTACATGAAATTAGAATTCCACAAGTATCCTTAATGTTTTGCCAAAAGTGCTGGTTCAAAACGTAAAACATCAAGAGACATCGACCAAGCATGACTTTATAACCACAGTGACTCTGCAAAAAGCTTTCCACAGTGAGCTCTGTTGTAATTGAAGTTGCCAAAAACTGACTCCAAATTGGATCTTGTGCAGTTGAGAAACCTAACTAGCAGATCATTGATTTTTGAGAACTATTATTGAGCCTTTCTATCATTTTGTAACCATGACGACACATGCCTGAACTCATGAGAGCATGGATCGTCCTGGATCAATCATCTAGAATAAAAGCGAGGCACTCTGTGCTGTGATGTCTGAGCTGCAATCTGCGGATAGAGCTGATAGTCTGATATTTCTTCATGAGCTTAGGTAGCCATCGGAGAAGAATAAAAATATAAGATGTAGTCGTGTACCTTATGACCTGCTGTCAGGTTCTGCTTAAGTACAGGAAAGAAAACTTTTGATTTCTTGTCTCAGACCCTATAAGCAGCACATAATTTCTTCCCTCCACTCCGACCACAGGAAGGGATTTAAATCTCAGACGCTTTGTCCTTTTATTTGCTCACCTCAATATGAGAGGACAGACTCTGAGAAGTGATGGAATGAAGTAGTTTATTCCATCCCTATGTGGTGGTGATGCAGCGTGTTAAGCTCTTGTCCAGTGAACTATAATGCATACGTGGTTTCCTGTTTTCCTGTCACATATGAGCCTCTTAGGGGTTCTGAACAGCCACACATTGTCAAGTTGAATCCCCCCCTCCCCCGTCCTTGTGAGTTAGCAATCTCTTTAGCTCTGTATCAGAAGAAAGCCCACAATATTCTGCTTTTTTACTCCTCCTTTTTCAAACTGCACAAATACTTTGCGGGCTGAAGAACTGCCTTTGTTCCCGGCTAAACAGAAAAGGCTTAGGACAAAGGAAAAGTCTGTTCTGTACAAGCGAGTGTGTTTTCCGATGACAGAACTCATAAAATCCCTCTTGATGCATTTTGATGCATTCACCTGCAGGAGAGTAACTTTGAAAAGCTACACATCTGAGTGAAATATATATCTAGCTGAAACTCTCAAAATGTTTTTTATCTCCTTCTAACTAGTGGAGATGAGGCAACTAAATTCCAGTGCACAAGTGTTTCAGTAGGTAAATGTTTTAATAGTGACAGTACTCCCTCAAAAGAATAAATCTAAAAAATATTAACTTATTTTTTTCTAGTCTTATTACTCCCTGTGCACTTCGGTTTGATCACAAGTGACGGCTAGTAGGAATTAAATCATAATGAACTACTCACATAATCAAAATAGAGAATTTTTTAAACAAAAGTCAAGAACAGAGGTATTAGATATTGCCTAGCATTAATGCAAAACAACATCAGGCAGGAAAAAATGAATTTACAACACAAGAACATACTCAGCAGCACTTCAAGCGCAGTGAACAAATGACAGTTGTTGACAGAGCAATAGTGTTTGAGGATCCTTCGTGAACCTCACCTCTCCTACTCCAAAGAGCAAACACTCCTCCAGATGGCTCAATGCGTAAGTTCTTGCCACTACAGAGGTTTGAATAAAGCAGCGTGATTACAATACTTCTGCACTCATCCCCCTCTCATGGCCTCTTGCCTGCAGACATAAGCTCATCACCTGCGAGCTGCTGCTTCAAACCTCCAGCCGTAACTTCCCAACCTCCCAAACAAAAGAAAAAAGCTCATTTTGACTTGAGGCTACTGCATTGGATTTTATGATGAGGAATTAAAAGACTGAGGGAGGGAAATAAAGTATTTGCCTCAAATTAATAGAGTTTTGTGGATCTAGGGAGAGATGATTAAAGAGAATAAAAGCCCTTAACAAACATGACCATGAGGTAATCCACCGCTCTCATCCCTCACTTCCTATATAAGGTGGTGAATGATGAGCATGGCAGATTGATTGGCTGAAGTTCAATAAGAGCACAATCAAATAGAGGACTACGTTTGTATGCCTCTTCAAAGATCTATAAAGACAACATTTACATCTGAAATGTCATAGTGAGTTATACCGTTCATCAGTTCAGTGTGTGTGTTTTTTCATGTTAAATATATAAAATAAAAGGTTAAATAAATAAGACCAACCTGTCTCCTTAAGGCTGTTACATACTACAGAAGAACACAGAAATTTGTTCTTGCTCTCAAGGCTTCAAGAACAAAATGACATAATTTTGTTCTTGCAGCCCTGCTTTGGGAGTCCTTGCAGCTAGTTCACAACACATCATCTGGACATAACTTTTCTTTTATGTGATGTTCGAGAACTGTTCTGTGATTGGTCAGAAATATAAGGTGGGCATTGTCAGATTCCCACAATATCGAGCAAGCGTGACATGCAGTGTTGCAAATTTGGTGACTTTCCTAATCCCGCTGGTGACTTTTTTTTTTGTCAAAAGGGACATAGCGGTGTTTTAGAGACCCTGACATGAAAGCATGTATCATTCTACTGTCCTCCATGAGCAGCGGGTGCTGCCGTGGGCCCATCCCCGACCCGCAGCACTCCCAGCTGCAGTCACAGAGGAGACTCGCACCACTCCACCTCCAGACTGAAAATGAACCTCCTGGCTTATGGAGTATAAATGTTTCTTCTCTGGCACGAAAATTAATCACTGCGTTTGACTCCCGCAGCAAACAATGTACAGCAACAAATGGTGTAATTGTGGAAATAAATGTTTATGTTTTTACTGTGACTTGTTGTAGTCTTGATAACATTTAACAATACAGGGCAAAATTGATTTTTGGCAGCAGTGGTGATGTGTGCTGAAGTGGGAGGGTCTTTCTGGGAATTCTGCGCTGGAGTTTCTTGTGAAGTCAGAATGAACTTTGTTCCTGTTCTTGCCTCAAGAACAAAAACAAAGTGCATCTCTGTTCTTGTGGAGAACACACTATGTGGACTTTCTGGATGTCTGTTTCCTCAGATCTAGGTTTCAGGTGTCTTGCTCAGGGGAACCTCATCTGGGGATGTGGATGTGGGGAAGCACTGCTCAGGAACTCCCACAGTCCACATCACTGAAAAGTGATATTACATATGCATTTGGGCTTAATCTGGACTATTTTGGGGATGTAATGTTAAATCAAGGCACTTGCAAGTGCTGTGTCGTAGATAGTTAGATAGATAGATAGATAGATATAACTTTATTAATCCCCGAAGGGAAATTCAAATTGTCAAGTGCTCATCATCATCAAAATGTAAAAAAACAACAAACAAACAAAAAAATTCGAGTTAAATATTGCAACTGTTAAGTTAGATTGTAAATATGATTGCTTATTAATGTTAAAAACCAATATCATGAATAGATACATGACAGATTCTTTTAATGTATCACGTATATAATGACTGTTACAATTATTCTCTCACTTTGTCTTGAGAATATGCACACTGGACGTAGACCATCACAACAAGTAGTCTGAAATTAGTTATGTGCAAATATTGGTAAAATTATCAATAACGTTATGGACTTATCCTTGTTTCGCCAAAGCTTCTCTGTTCAACAGTTCCAAGAGTAAATCAAGTCCATGAAAATCACCAAAAAGGAAACATTCCTGACTTTGTTTGTCGAGCAAGTTCCTTTTGGGATAAATGTGGGAGGTGCAACGTCTGCTGATGAGTGTGTCTCTGCCTTATCTAGCACTAAGCAGTATTTCCAGTCCAAGTAAAAATACTTTTGTGTAAGCCAGAAGGAATAGTAAAAACTCATGATGGTGTTCATAAGTATGAGTAATCAGCAGGCACCGATCATGACAAATGGAAGAGTGAATCATTGTTATTGTTTTTAGCTGCGAGTCCCCAACAGTTGTCAGATAGCTTTGGCAGGATTAATTACCCTGACTTGGGTGAGAAGGCATGGAGGAGCCCTACCTGTCCTATATTTTTGTGCCTTGCTGAATACTATTAACAGTAGCAAACATTAGTGTTTCCAGTGTCACTCTGTTCAGACACGAAGTCGAGGCATCGTTAGGAGCTCAAAACTCATTTCTGATCCACATGGGCAGACGATGCACAACATGATTATCAGGGCCCGGTGGACAAGTTGCTCCACGCATGACTTTCTCACAAAGGCACAGGGAGAAAATAATCTCATTTTCCAAGATACTTCAGATATCCAGTGCATGAATGAGCTTTAGTTGAGTCACATCCTCCTGTTGATTGTGTAGAGTAAGTGAGTTATGCAAGCTTGCTTTTTTTGTAATCCTGAATCCAAGGTGAAAAAAGGTTAATAGAAAACTATCCTTCCTGCCTTTTTAAACTTTATAATGCATTTTCTGTGACCACCATAAGTGGGGAAAACATATCTACAGTATTTATTTAACTGCAGTTGCTAAGAAATAAAACCCTGCACAGATATGACAAACTAAAAACAGTATGTTAAAAGACAATAATGAAGTTAGCTGTACTGCAAACTTTTTACTCTCTTGTGTTGCATCAGTGATTATCTACTTACTTATAATCGTAACCTCATTTTATAATGATCTCTGAAACTGATATAATTGCTAACCTGTGGTGTCATTTGCTGAAATTAGAGTAATTTAACAGTTGCTTTTGAAACTAGATGCACTGCTTCAACCGGCACATGTTTGCGTTCAAGATGGCCATTTGATTAACCCCTTAATCATGACTCATATGACCACTGACTCAATTCAGTGTTACACCTACACAGTCCATTAGGACACGTCTCATCATAAAGAAAAGAATAGGAGATGTTGATTACTTGTATTAAAGCAGATGTAACTAAAGGCTCTTAGCCTTACACGTGATCGAAAATCACCCTTTCTGGCTGGAAAAATTATCTTGTGCTTGTCGGGAAGGTTTTGCAGGCAGGTTGTGCAACATTAGAACTCAAGGAACTTTGCCATTCACAAAGATAATAGAGGCTTTTGTATATTGTCTGTTTGAGCATGAGTGCTTTATTCCAGACAGTTATGAGGTAGAGCAGGTCTTTGTTTCATTTGACGAGCATCTCCAAAACATGGCAAAAAAAAAATAAGAGCCAAATGTGAATGTGGGTGGAAAAAACATGCCATCACAAGATTTCAGGACACCTTGGCATAGACTCTACAAGACCTATCCTGAAGGAATGGAAAAATAGTCTTCTGGCGGCTGAGAGGGCCACAGTGCATGATAAACTTTCTATCTAGACACGTATGGGCTGTGTTCCGATATCCATACTTCCCATACTCACCATACTGTTTGAGTACAGGGTGTTCCAGTTCCGACTGTGAAAATGGGTGCACTGAAAGGTAGCGGATGGTGCACTCAAAAGGGCCAAAATGCTGAGTGCAGGACTTTGTTCACTCTTCGTACTTCACGTCCGCCATCTTAGCTATGTAGTTGAAGAGGCGGAGCCAAGTCAGCTCGAAAAAAATAAAACTGTAACAGCAACAACGGCAACTGGATCGGCTCCAGCTCCAGAATCTTACAGATATAAACTTTTGTGATTTTACATTTTAATAATTTAGGTGGGTGATGAGCCGAGGCGGCAATCGTGACGTAACTTCTGGTAAGTTTGAGTATCCGATTTGGAACGACACTTACTTGCTGTACTCTCCGCACTTTCTAAGTGCCGAGTGTACTACGTTTAAGTGTACTCATTGAAGTATGGGTACTGGAACACAGCCATGGAGACGTTCTCATCCTGAAAGAGACCATTTCTATCAGGATGCAGCGTTTTTACCTGAGCAGGCGAAACACTCGCCACAACTTAACTGATAACCTTGTTGTCTAAATAATGAATAAATAGACACAGGAACACAGACTGAAGATGAAATTTTGGAAAAAGCTTGCCGATCATGTTTTGTGTCTCAGGTCCCTTTGCTACCTTGTGCTGTGCTGTTAGCTTGCAACTGATCGCGCTGAAGGTCGAGCAGGTTTTTGCTTTGCTTTCAAGGCTTGACAGAAATGTGGAATGTTTTCATCTGAACCAAAGGATCCCCCTGATTAGCCTTTAATTTATTTTTTCCTCTGTCAACATGATGGGTTGAAGACCCACAATCATCTGTTTTCACTCTGAATGTTTCCTTTGAAGAGGGGATTTTTAAGCTTCAGCATTTTTCTTGGACTTCTTTGCTAAATGACCCTCATCAGATGAATCTAATTTCCTGTGAGACTGAACCGCATTTAAAAAGAAATCAGATGAAAAAAAACAACTAATTGCTCTTGGTTTATCACTACAACTGCCTACTTGCTACAGATTTATCTTTTTTTTCCCGTTATTTTTTTGATTAAAAAAAGTGAAGTCATGTACATGTTAAAATGTGTTTACATCTAGTGTTTTTTTTACTTCATGGAAGGAGAAACACAATCTGAACAACAACAGCAACACCCAGATATTTTATTTTTTAACGGGGAATGACTTTTTCCAAGTTCAAGGGTTTAAATCTGATATCTGAAGTGACTACAAAATCAAAAACTCTACAATAACCCATTCTGGCTTTTTTTTTTGTCCAGTCTTGGTGTTTTATAATCTTTGATTCAATAGTTGGTTCACATTTTCAGCGTTGCGTGACATCACAGTCCCAGTTCTGACGAGAATTATTTACCCCTCTTTTCCTCTTCCTAAGTATGCATTTTCCTTCATGCATTCCTCTTCTGAAGTGAAAAGTACAGATATGCAGAGTTCAAAAGGAGACCGCTGGAGTCAAATAAATGTTTGGCTTCACCCCTCTAATCTGTCTGTTATAAAAAGAAATCTATAAAGAAAAGCGAGCTGTTGTCCTGTGTTTCCTCATTCCTTTTACCAAAACATGTCAAAGATATTCCATTGAGGCCCCAGGAAACAACTTTTAAAAAGAAAAAGAAAAGAAAAGAAAGTACATTATGGAGCACCTTAAATGAGATATAAAGGAGAAAACCAAAACAGCAACAGATTGGTGATTTTTGTCTAAGTTTGTTAAAAGGCTCCTGCTGAGATGGACTTAGATGTGATCTTAACACAAATGGATGCCCCCTTTTTGGTAAAATCTGATGAGTCCAGTGGTTTAACAGTGCGCCCATGTCACTCCTTTAATTTTTCATGAACACATATTTACCTCCTGCAGTATCTCACACTGAGCTTCAAAAGCAAACAGCAACACGGTGCATTTGTAGAGGCAAAGGATCAATTCTGCACATCAGCTGCAGCTCACTCAGTTTCACTCCATCTTCAGTGTGTCCTGCAAATATATAACTAAAGATCCTCTACCTGTACCTCCTTAACAGAACTATTACTGTTGGAAATTCACAAAAATTGGGTTAGAGATGTTGGAAAAATCAGTAATAGTCAGTAAGGTTTTTAAAACAAGCAACTAAAAAGTGAAACAACCTGTCTCTTAGGACATGCTGCCAAAGCCCTGTCGTCTCTACAAATGTTTGATTTTTAATTTTTCTTTTTAACGTCAAATATTTAATGACCATAAATGTTTCCTCTTGGTGTGAAATGAGAATTTTCTAGAAATGTATTTCACGATGATCCAGGCCCAGACCCCGCTTGTATCCTGCAACCTTCCTTCGCTCTTCCTAAAGGACACCACGGCATTCCCAAGCCACCTGAGAGATTTAATCTCTCCTGCATACAATCAGCCTGCCTCAGGACCTTCTCCTTGTTGGATATGCCCAAAGCACCTCCACGGGGGGCAGGTATCCCAACCAGGTGCCCGCATCCCCTCAGCTGATTGAACATGAAACCTTATCTCTGAAGGAGAGTCCAGCAACCTTTGAATCAGCACTCAGGATCTATTTTGTCTGAGGCATTGTGCTATAGTCTTCCAAGGAAAACTTGCCCCGGAAGACAGGCCAAACAAAGAGTGATTTGATTATCAAAGGAGATGGACCTTGATGTCCATCGACCGGACTAAGGATAGAGCGGTCACATCACATAGCTACTTCTGGGGCATAGGCTCAGCAGTGAGCAACTGGTGGGTGGGCTTTTACCTATGGGATCTTGCTTGACTTAACCATATAAGTAGCATTGGTTCACCACTTGTAGAAGGGGCCACACAGGTTGACTCAATGCTAAGCTTATAACATTGTCATTTGCAAACTTTAAACGTTGAATCTTGTCGGGAAGGCACTGGAATTTTTAACATTTATTTTTACTGATCGGCCTTCCTTCCCCAATCAATGCAGGTGTTGCTACACAGTAGATCCTTTCACCACAACTCCAGATTCTTTCCAAGTTTACTTTATCCTGGGGGCCTTTTCCTGTTTTTAATGGCATTTACTGTTATCCACTCAGAAAGTCTTCCAAACTTCAAATTTGCCTCCAGCATTCCAACATATTCCGTGATATAATTCAAGTCATTTGAGAAAGTGTGCCTTCATTCGTTCAAATGCAGCAAAGTCCAAAGACCGGAAGCTGTTTGCAAATCAAGTTACACTTGTGTGTGCATCAGAAATACACGTGTGAATCTTGTCCTGTGCATTTGTGACCATTGAGACTGTTCTAACTCCATAGACGTTGTGTTGCAGGTAAGCCATGATTCGAACAAAACAGCATGTCCAACTGTTTTTGTCAAACATGCATCCCTTTATGACTGAAGTCATCTTAAACACGATAATGTGATCCCCCACTCCCAATTGTTATTTATCCTCTTATCAGTGCTGACTACTTGAACATCTTGAAGCTTGAACAGTAGTATCCTGGCTTTAATATCCCACTCATGTTCTTTATATATTGTCAAACAAGAGATGAGGGAACACCTCGGGAGTTCTTTAATAATGGAGGTATATTTTGCATTTGCACCGAACGCAATGTTCCAAGTGAATGGAGACACATGAAGGCCTGTCCCTTGAGTTGGTGTGGTGTGTGAGAACAGATCAGGCTGTAATACCCCCTCCCACTGCCGCTCTATCACCTTTAATCCTCTCTCTCACACACACACATGTGAATGCTGTCCGTGAATGAAAATGGAATAATGCATACAGAAAAAAAATACTTGTCTTGTAAGACATGAACAAATATACAGGTTAGGTTATATCAGTAATATTCTCTTCATTTTTCTACATTGTGTCCTAAGTAGAACTCATTGGCATTGATTGGAAAAGTTACACCAGAATACAATTGCTAATTTTCAGTGAGACTGCAGTGGTCAAGGCTGAGTGAACTAGCACAGTTATCTTTCTTACTTACCTGAAATTCTCACATGGAAGCTTTGAAACAGACAGCAAGAACTTGAGGACAGAATGAGACAATCAATGGTTTAAGTTTCTTTCCAAATACATCATTTCAAAAAACACACAGGAACTTTTGCAGTTTTTAGCTCAGAGGGTCCCCTTATAGGCAATGAAGTCATTTTAACGATGCCTAAGGTGTCTGACATTTACTTCATTTATTTATTCCATCATTACTTTGTTGTTTATTTGTTGCCTCTCCAGTGATGTCTGCTGATTTTATAACCAAGCCATTGATGTGCAAATCCATCGCTGCCACACCATTGATGTGTCACCATGAAATGGGTGTCTTGTCAGGGTTCCACTTGGGCTGGGTCAACCACAAAAGCAAACCCAAATGTCCATCCATCCATGCATTAGCTCCTGTTGACCTGGTGTCAGGTCGTGGGGGCAGCAGCTTGAGCAGGGAAGCCCAGACGCGCTGATCCCCAGCCACCTCCTCCAGCTCTTCTGGGGAATACCAAGGTGTCCTTGGTTTGTCCCCGGGCCTTCTTCCGGGTGGGCATGCCCTGGAAACATCTCGAAGGAGGTGTTCAGGGGGATTAATTGGATCACTAGATGCCCATAATACCTCAATTGGCTCCTCTCAATGTGGAGGAGCAATGGAGGAGCAGTCTCCCCTGGATGACTGAACTTTCTCACCTTATCTCGAAGGGAGAGGGCATTCTAACCTTTTTCAACATAGGACGATGGTTTCAAATTTGGAGGTGCTGAACCAAATGTGGGTTCCACAAACTTATCCCACATGGGGGCCCATTTGTAAGTACGTTTACTGCATATTTCAGATGGCCTACACATACAAATGTTGGCTGGGAAAATGTAAACCAGCCCAAAGGCTTTGACAGTTACTGAATATAACTCAAATACTGTAATAAGCTGTGAGGTGTGTTGGGAATAGTTTTCATAGTTTTTTTTTTTGTTTGTTTGTTTGTTTTTTTAATAAAAAAAAAAGTTTCTAATGTGTAATA
>JBAMYA010061306.1:0-27882 GCA_037176975.1 Arrhamphus sclerolepis | reverse complement strand
TATATATATGTGTGTGTGTGTGTGTGTGTGTATATATATACATAGTCACACACACATATCTCTCCATACATATAAAATGTAAAGTAAAGGCACATAAAAACAGATGTCACTACTTCTTTTCGTTCACACAGAAATAGTTTTAATAAGAGTTGCTTTGTTCCAACAGCGGCTGCTGACAGACACGTTATACATCACGCTATTTTTCCAATTTCACTTCTGCTGTTGACGTGGACGACTCTCGAGCTGCACATACAGTTTACATGCAGGCGTGCACGAGTGGCGAGTGTGCGCTGCAGCAGCTATTTCAGCAGGCGTCCTGTAGCGGCAGGTGAGATTTATGAGGCGCTAAGAATGCTTGCCTGTAGTATAGTGATGGCAGACTGACCCCACCCCCTCGTCTCGCGCCCAACAGCCCGCCTTTCCCTTACTTAAAGATACACGGGCGTGCACTCACAAGCACACAGCACCCAACTGCTAACGCACACATGTGCACATCAACCCCTGAACCTTGACGTGTGAGCCGCATGTCTGCACCACTACGACTCCAGCTCTCCAACTTCCTGGGGTTAAACACACCTTCTAAAATGTCCTGTTGACCTTGTTCCATTACCTCCAACAACTTTCCTACTAAATCTCACCTCCCTCAGATGCACTCTGGCCTTCAACTGAACAACAAGGCAAAAAGGCGTGCAGTGGGCACGGCTATGATGGAAGCGACCCTCTTGAAGGTGCCTTGAAAGGTCACTGCCGCAGCCAGAGACGAGGGAGAACGTTTTACAGCTTTTACAAGCGTCATCAATCACAAAGGCTTCTCCAGCTACTGGATGACAGTAAAGACACTCGATCCTGGCAGAAAGCGTTGGCTTGCATTTCCTCTTGCAGTTGCAAAACATTTTACAGCTTAAATAAGCCAGTAATCACACCGTACACAGTCACAAACACAATTCCTTAAATTCCAGGGTTATTTTATGGATTAGGATATAATGCAAAATAAAATAAAAAAATATGTGATCGCTACCAGGTCTTAATGTTCGTTAAATACAGCTTCAGAGAAACAATAACATCCCATCTCATCATTTATTTATCAAATGCTAAAAACAGAGTAGTAGTGTATGAAATACTAAACACATTTATTTCCACTTGTTTCTGTGCCATTTATCCATCCATCATAAAAAAAAAACTAACCAGTAGCCTACAGCATGAATAACTAGTGGTCTTTAATAATAATAATAAAAAAAAAAGAAAAAACTTCTTTCATTTGTTTAACTATGTAGTGAGATTACACTAGCTGCAACTATAATAGTTATAGGAACAGTTACTCTGCCATGGCAACGACTTGTTGGCGTTAGCAACATTAGCATGGAGCCAGCCCATCTGCTGCGTTCAACGCCAGCGTTCCTGTATTTCAGACAGACCAACAGAGGAAACGAGACGCGACTGCGTTCATAGAAATGAAAAGAAACCTGTGTAAGAGCAGAACTGTTTGTCTGCTGGTCCCAAGTGTTTAGGTGTTCCTTAACACAATGCCAAGGAGGAATGACATCAGCCTTGATCTTAGAGAAGCATTTGCTCAATCTGGGCTATCAAACACATTTACATTTTTTTTTCTTTTTAAGTCCAAGTTTTGCCACATTCGGTGAAGACCAGCCACAGCGTATCAGCACAAATTGTTCAGCATGATGGTGGAGGGGCAACCATTTGGGACTGAGTGGACCATTCCTGGGTCAAATGTGAGGACAGCTGTCTGACTGCTAAGACTTGGCTGAAACTGGGTCAGGTTATATTACAATAATTGCCAAGCACACCAACAATGGCTGTAAAAAGAAAAGAATCAATGTGTTTCATTGATCCAATTAGAGACCCCGAACATGGCTGAAATGCTGCTGCAGGACCTCGTTACACCTGAAGTCACATGTGTGCACGTGCTAGGCGATGAATTCAACCTGCAGTGTGCGGGTGCTGTCCCGGGATTGGTGGAGTGTTGGAGTGCTTGGAAAGGGTTGGCTGTGTGGGACGGAAGCCGGGATGATGGACATCCCAGAGAGACTCATTCACATCTCCCTCCTCCTCGACCAGTCACTTTCTAATGCTACTGTTACTGGCGCTATTCAGCTACAGTTTGTAGGAATGGGCTGCCATTTATTTTCATTCCAGTTTTCTCTGTTTTATTTAGTTAATAGGTAAGTGATTATCTTATGGTTTATTTTTGGATCGGTACATTTGGTCTATTTTGGCCTTGGTCCACCCTGAGGTTTTCTGCTGTTTGCTTTTGTGCCATAAAATAAAAACATCCTTCCAACTTCATAACGTCTACTGGCCGTTTGAGAACTGGGGGAGATGTGGCCTCATTCATGTTATGTCTATAAAGACCACTGGACAGGAGGACAACAACCTTGAGAGAATTCTGCATAAACAAAAGTCTACAAATTACTGAAATGTTGTAAAGAATAGTGATCCAACATTCTTCCACAATAATATGAGACTGATAGCATCATTACATAAAACCATGCCTTCAAAATATTGCTGCTGAATGTGAGTCTACAAGCTGCTGAATTATGAGAAGTATTTCGTTTTTAAACACACAACTTCTGTAGTTTGATAATGTTGTTCCACTTTATCTGACACTGTACTTATTTATTTAGAGACTTACTGATTCACCTGAAATGTTTTGATTGCGACCTGATATGTCCCGACTACACATCTCAGATGCAGATGTTGGTACAGATGCTACGGCAGCTTTAACCCTGCTCAAACCAAGATACTAACCTCTCTGTCTTCATAGGGATCAGGGGTTAACAGCGTGGATGTCAACTTTTTACAACACGATCGTGACCAATTACCATACAAGCAAGTATTTACAACAGCACCAGTGGCATCTTTACACCCCAACCCCCCTCCCCCCACCGCACAGTACAAATGCAACTGAACTTCGCATGTTGCACTGGTTCCTGTGGTAATACAAAGCAAGAGAAGCAAACCAATATGCACCACAGTTGGGACAAAGTCTTTCTGTACATGAAGGACATTCAACACTCCCTGAGATACACGTTGCTACTACTTTAATAGTTTGTACAAGGCTTCTGCACAACAAGTTGGTATTTTTGATCCAATGTTGTTGCATTTTCAAAACTAAAAGTGGAGTCATATTAACTGCACGGGAGGTCTCGACAATCAATCGAAAATTAACCAAAACCGACATTCAGAACCAATAATCGATGTAATTGTACTCATTTCAATTATTTTTCTTCTCACAAACACTTAATGACCATATATAGTTAAACTGTGTGTACTTCCTTTCTCTTATTTTTAAAATCAAAGACGTGCTCTTTTATAAGATAAATATCCCCGTTTTAAAAGTTGATTATTTTTACAGCAAAAACCTTGTACAAGGGCAAAATATAAAATGACACTATAACAATGGCTCATTAATCATAATCAAGGTAACTTCTTCGTGATAATGATTTTAGGTCATGTCACTCAGCCCTACTGTACACAATGAATGACTTAATGAAATTATGTTTTACTGTAAATAAATCAGTCAAAACAGGTTTTCTGAGCTTGTTTCTCCTTATTCAAATTACTTTTGAGAGATCTTTGGTGGCTCAGAGCTTCTGGACTTTCTCGTTAGAACCATAAAATCTGTCAGTTAAGTGATTTACCAAGTTCTTTTAATGACAAATGATATAAAGCATGAAGGGTCAGCTGGTGTAAGTCAGGTGTCTCCTTTTTAATTTGTGCTTCTAGTATTGCACACATACGGGATATTTATGAACCTGTAAATAATCTGAAAAATCATGCAGTTCTGTTTTCAGTTGATCAGGCCCTCTGTGCTCTAAACACCAGACTAAAAACCAGTCAGACACAGCATTTATCTACTGGGAGGAAGTGAGAGGCACAAAAGCCATCCTGCATGACGACTTCACTGTGCCTCAAGTTGCAAAAATCCACGACGGAAAGATTACGAAAATGCACCAGGACTCCGTGTGCAAGCTCTTTGTGCATGCTAATGAAATACAAGCTGTTGTGCATCGCCAACACTCTGATGTCAGAGGTCAGCCAGTGACTGGCAGCAGTTCCTCGTTTGTCCAGTGCAGCTCCCTGTCAATAAAGCTGCTCAACAAAAACCTGTCTATAAAAACTCCGGGCTTTTTTCTTTCTGCTTCTATGCATTATCTCTCTGCCGTGCAACCCTAAAGCTGGAGAGACTTAAAGCAGGATTAAACCGCAGTTATGTTCTTTCACTCCAGCTGTGCTGAGAGAAGATTCCAATGAGAAAAACAACTTGCCTCCAACCGGTTGTGTCAGTAGAATGTGGAAGGGTTTCAGGTTTCACGCCTAATCTTAGAAAAGTAAAATAAAAAAAAGGTTGATAGTCTTCATGCACTCCAGTAATTTCCATAAAAGAAAATGTACACGATGTCTGTGTTCATGTCTAAGAAAATTAATTATCATACAGCTGTGACGGAAATGGATCAAATCATCCAAGTCAGCCTTTCCATCCTAACAAAAGCATCACTGCTGATCAGCTGGTTGGTTCATGTTTGCAGACGTCCTGGAAGAAGACACATTTCTGCAACTTTCCCGTTACTACCCACAGCTTGTGACCACAGGTGAAGGTTGGAGGAAAGATCTACTGATACCACATTGTTTTATTTAAACTGAATTGAAACAACAGCATCTTAGAGAGCGAGAGGACTTGTCCAGGCCTTCCTCAGTGAAAACCGTATCCTTGTCACCCAAGACTGTGGCAGCTCATTGCAGAGCATGTGGACATATGAGCACACCGCCTCTGCAACAGATCACTGTTGTTCTGTGATATAATGAATGTCTATGCAGCTACACAAACAGCACGGACAACAAGCAGCTCACTGAGGCTCTATTGTGGGCACATACATGATGTGCATTTCATTATAAGGGTAAACACATGAGAAGACGGCCACAATGTAACCTACCAGTCATGCTGTAAGTGTGTTTGTGTGCCTTAATGATTTCCCCAGGCCTCCAGCGTTGTGCCGTCCGCCTCGTCTCTGTCCTGGAAGAAATGAAAAGAGGATTGTTCATGCTGCTGAAAGGCTGAGATGGATGTTTGAGAAAAAAGAAGAGGGAGGGATACTGACTGTAAGAAACAAACAAGGCCCAACAGTACAAAGGGCAGCAACAGCAACCTCCCGTCATCTCCCAAAGTTCCCTCTGTTGTCATTTCTAAAGCTCGCTTTTCTCTCTTCCTCACATTTTGTCTTCATCTTTCTCCCTCTGTTCACCTTCTGCTGCTCTGCTTAGGAATATTTCTCTCTTTTGCGCCATCCTTTTTAAGTGTAATCCTAGGAGACGGGCTCCATTCAGCTCACACTGAGACATAAAAGCCCAACATTTATCTTTGAGTCAGTTGTGCTGTAATGGATGCTGAAACATCCTTCTGTGATCAACATGACTGGTTTTAAAGTCAGCGCCCTGTCGTGGAAGACGCCCATGAACATGAAGGCTCGCTATCAAATGCAGAAACAAGAAGAGGAAGAAAAAAACAGCTTTTCAACTGTACACATTCAGTGGTAAAAATGCTGTATTTATGTTATGTAACATTCTTAAGCAAACTTCTTCTCAACAAACCTAAGACCCCGACAGAGCTGAGCGAGTCTGCCGCTGAATGTTCATCTTTACTCGATGTCATTGTTCATTTTGGAAGCTTTAATGGACCAGCTCGTTCTCTGCCACACTTGGTCATGTGAGTCTCGATAAGCTGAAAAGGTTTAGGCTGATGAATCAGAGGAGATTTCACAGATTTGAAGTAAAGTGTTACAGTCAGAGATGCCAAGACAACTAATCAATCCACCACACCCTCACTTCCTTTATTAGATATATGCATATTAGTAAAAGATCAGGCTTCACTGGAATAGCTGCTTAAAGCTGCGTCTGCGGTCATACAAAAACATGTAACATCCAATATCACTGTTTCATAGCATTTTATAGTGCAGTATATTCCGATATAACTTGCAGTGTTTCATGAAATCATTAAGTTTAAGTTGATATTGTCTGTCAGGGAATATATAGAAGGGAATGTATAAATACACTCTGTTTGGCATCGACTGCTATGTTGGCGATGCAGCAACCACGCTGGCCGACATTCCTCTAAAGAAAAACATCCCTTACAACCAGGATCGTTAAGATAAATAGAAATCTGCAACCGAGATGAATAAATGTTACTAAATCTGACTGCAAAGTCAAAACTGATGAGAGGACGAGGTGGAAATTCATCAGGGAGGGTTAGGGTAGCAGTGAAGGAACCTCCTGGAAGGATTTCTGGTCATGTGACTACCGTACATGAATGAATATTTATTCTTCGACGTATTTCTGTTTGCTGGAATATTATATTCAAGATGCAAGAAGTCTGACATTCATGATAATTCTATCTTTATATATTAATAATAAAAACACAGTTTCATAAGTGCGTATGTAGTTTTTACATCCAGTGTGTGTATGTATGTACATCGATGACAAAATGATTATTAAATGATTAAATACAGTCAATAATCAACAATTCATAATGTATATGAAAATATCGAGAATGTGTTTAAATGTTAGATTGTCATTTTTTAACACTGCATATTGTGATATAAATATTGTCCAGCCCTGTCAACAATTTGACCACCGTCGCTCATGACTGTGTGTCATCACATAAAGCCCGCCCCCCCGGCCCTGCCCTCACTGTGATTGGTTCGTTTTGTTCTGCACCAGTGGAAGTGGCATGGCTCGCCAAGCCTGAGCCAGAGTCCAAACAAACGTTATCCGTGATGTTCAGAGCTTGAATCCATGACACCTGGAGATACAGCCGCTATAAAAGCCGTCTGGTGCGACCCATGAGCCCGCGTTGATCTCTCAATCATGTTACGTTTTCAGCAGATTACTCGGTCATACTACTACAGAAAAAGACAAGTCGGGAATTAACCAGCCTACTATCTCAGCAAAGGAGCTGACACTAAAATTTTATGTTAGACAAAGACCAGCGGGACATGAAACATGATGAAAGCATTAAACTCAACTGGAAATCGTTCCAACCATCTTATTCATGACAGAAAGCAGTGATCTGAAAATAAAGCTACGGAAAAATGCGACAGTGAGCAAGAGCGGCGTCTGAACTCATGTTTTGTGCCATTTTGGCTTTAGTTCCTACTTTTCCATGCAAAGCACACAGCTGAGGTTTATTACAAACTCTCCAAACATCCCAGAGAACACTTTCACCCGACACCCTCATGACTAGATACATGTCCCCGCTGCAGTTCATCATGGGTTGTCTCAGTAAGAGTCCCACAAGGAGAATAAAGCCCATATGTCGCAGGTTTGCTGGCTGCGTGGCACAGAATAACAAAGAGCGAAGAAACAGAGAAAACGAGATAACAAATAAACTGTAACATTCAGAAAATATGAGAAATGTTGCACAAAGTGACAAAGAGGAAGTAAAATGCTGCTATCTGAACTTGAAAGTGCTTTAAGAAGGTGAAGGAGGAAGGAAGCTGTTAAAGTCTTTACGATCCTTACAGACAGGAAACGCCAGAAGGAATGCGTGTGTGTGTGTGTGTGTGTGTGTGCATCAGCATGTCTTTCCATATGTCCATCTGAAAATGCTGCAAACCCAAGTTGGTCAGAACTTGTAATTGTATTAGATATATATATATATATATACATAGTTATTTAATGTAATAGTCTAGGTACTAAATTTTCCTCAAAACGAGCTGCCCCCTTATTTTATCAACAAACATAAAAATAACAGCTCAGCTGACTTCCACTGATGATGACTTTCCATCTGCGGAGGAAGATCAATTCCTGATGCTGACATCAACAATACGCTTTCACAATCAATTCTCTTAAGAAGTATATCAGAAAACACGCAACACATTGTGAAAGATTGTAATCCATAGCAGCCACTCCTAATGCACACTTGACGAGTTCACGTGAAGAAAAGGACAAGCGTGTGCTGCACTTCACATGCACGAATCCTCTACTGCTTAAGGAATCAATTTTCCTGCTCTGGAGAGGAAAGGATGGCTGGAGATGGATGGATAATTCGATGGATGGGGGTGCAAGAAGCAGCAGAAATCCTCTAAAGATGACTAACTTTGCTAACAGATGAGGCAGTGTGTCATTCCGTGAGTTTACACAAAGGATTAGTGGGCTTGCAGAAGCAGCGGTGCACTGAAAAGGATTGTGCCTGCACAGTGTACGGCAGCTGGGAAGGTGAAAGAATATTGGCCAGATATGCCAGAGAAACACCAGATCAACCCCATGAACACAACTATCGACCATCACGGCCCATCTGCTGACGGTGCACCACAGCAGCCAAGTCAAATTTATCCCCGTAAGGTGCAGAGTGGCAGAAGATGATCGACGGCAAAGCAGAGGCAATGCGATGAGGGCAGTGAGGGCAGAGAGGCACTATATCGAGTCAAGAGCTTGGGTGTCTCTACAAAAAGACAAGCTTTAAAGTGAAGCCTCTTCATCTCGCTCACACCAAGCACTGCTACCGCTGCTGCCAGCACAGCCTTTTCAGCAGCCTGCACATTTGAATGGCTCCTTTTGTCGCAGTGGAATTCCACTGGCGAGTCTCTAATTAGCCGGAGGGCTCTTCCTTTGCAGGCTTGTGTGGGCAAAAGACAAGAAAATAGAGAAGACGGGCAGCTCAGAGTAAAGGGAAATGTGCAAATAAAAAAAGAAAAAAAAAAAAAAAGGATAAATAAAGGATCTGAGTGGTTGAAGCTGTCAAACATGAGACTCTCCAGATATGAGGCTCTCCAGCAGGAGCTAACTGATAATAAAATGTTCTGAAAAGAGGGAGAGGAAAAAAAAGTGTGCGCAAGAGAATCTCTCATGCTGAGTTGGCATGAATCTGACAGGTGGTTAACCAGCACGGGTTTTTAAAAAAAACCAATGCGAGTACCCAAGAAGGTATTCACAATGACTCTCTGCAGAGCGGCTAACCAACAAAAATGCAACTACAACTCTGCCTGTCGACAGCAGAAGATCGGTTTCACGTTCTCTAGTAATCTGCACAGTCTTCCTTCAAGGGAGACATACAGTGAGGGAAAATAAAAAAAACCTGCCTTTTGACAACATTTATTTGAGTATTTAAAGTGACTTCTCACCAGAATTATGCAGCCTCTCCATGTTCATCTCAGCCCGTGTCTACATCACGCTGCATTGAAAAGTTGTTCTGACAAAGCATGCCACATACAAGACCTTAAGACATACTGTTAACATTAAAAAAAAGTCCTAATGCTTCCCTTAAACTGAGATATTTCAACTCGTCTCTCTGATGTATCCGCTTGAATGAAGAAACACCACCTTCAACTGAAAGGAAGATAACTGGGTGTCATGATGGATGACCAGTTAGCCTTCTCTGACCACTCTGACTGAACTGTGCTGACTCTGTAACTTTCTGACTCTGTAACTTTCTGACTCTGTAACTTTCTGACTCTGTAACTTTCTGACTCTTTAACTTTCTGACTCTTTAACTTTCTGACTCTGTAACCTTCCTATGTTACTGTGTCGCCTTGTGTTTTCTGTACATGCGAAACATTGCTGGCCTGCGGACTTGGGTGTCCTATGGCAAGCTGGGTTTCAGTGCGTTTTCAGTCATGTGCATGTGGCATTTGATCACATGATCGTGCTATATTTGCAGCGACTAGAGGACCATCTTATATAGCACATCAAAGCCGATCCCGCCGCGCTGCCAGACACTACTGCAGGAAGAATGAGGCGAGTCTAAAGCACATGCACAGATCTGGATTCAAACAGCATGTGCTCAGCTTCATGACGGACTGCAACTGCTCGCTTTCTTCTTTGCTCCAACTTCAAACCGACTTAAAACTATAGGAAGATCTGAAAGACAAACACATGAACAATGAAGCCGATTTAGCAGGAGCAGATGCATGGACAGTGATGTTGCTGCAGAGCAGGTTGGAAACTTCCTGTTCAGTTCAACCACATGTTCCACAAGTAAACAATACGAGGCTGTGAGGTTCGGTAGAGGTGTGAACATGGAGACAAAGAAAGAAATAATGATGTCGACAGAGCGTGGGCTGTCGTAGTTGGGTTTTAGCGCAAGCTCTAATGGCTCATTGTCATAAAGCAGCTCACTAAAAGGCGATATTTAATTATCTGATCTAAATGAGCCATAACAGCCTGAATTCATGCAAGGAAATCCAAACAGTAGTGTTTTGATAATGTTTGACGCCTATCTCGCCATGACTGCCCACCAAGCCTCCAACACATGCTTACACTTTCACACCGAGACCATAAAACCTGCCCTCTAAGTAGAGTTTATGACAGTTTAAAAGTCTGATGCTAAGCTCTAATTTAAGAAAATGATGGGATGTTATTTCAGAGACTGTTAAAGGAGGTTAAGGAGAATTTGCACTCTGGCTCTTCAGTCTTTTCATTAAAAAGAGAAATAATTAGCCAATCAAATCTCAAAGGTTGTTCATTTTATATAGAAACAGGCCGCAACTCAGAAGCTCTGCGTTCCCACGAGGTGCAACTTTGATAGAAGCTGCAGAAGCGAGTTGTTTTGAAGGATTCATCCGAGTCCCTACAGAATGGAAGCAGCGAAGAGGCTGCCAATATTGACCAGAGGAAGTCTAAAACAGGAGCAGAAGAAGTCTTCCCACTTCAGAGGACACTCGACTGAAAACATCTTGAGGGTAAATTCTGTCGAGGGGCCCCCCCCCCCCAAGTTCACCACTACACCCCATCTCTAGTGGCAAATGTAAGGCTTTGAACTGCTCGCTGGGAAGGCTGAGGGGAATTCACCCGCCTGTCAGGACCATGAATGATGGCGGATGGAAAAGATCAGATCCTGCTTGGCTGTTCTGCCTTCAGGGAGAGGATCCTCTCACATGGCAAACCGAGCCATGCAAAGCTAATCACTGCGAGTTTAAAAAAAAGAGAGAGAAAAGAAAGGAAAATCCTAAAAAGACATGCTGTTTCAGAAAAAAAAAACCCTCCCAACTCGCTGTAAAATTGACATTTTTAGGACTCATTTGATGCTTCCAGGAATACTTTGTTAAGCTTACTTCATGGAGTCGAGTCAAAAGCAGAAGAAATTACAAAACGTATGCACACAGAAGTGCTTTTGACAAGGCTCAATATAAAGGTAGGGTAAGCAATTCTTCACAATTTCAAAAACAAACCACTTTTTGCCACATGCAGTGAATGTTCACCATCGGCTCCACTACAAATCGGACCTTCTAGAAATAAGCCTCACATTCCTACATCTAGTCAAAAAAATAAATAAAATTAAAAAAGCTGCCAGTGGAGTAGGGTTCATGATGGGGTGTGTTTTCTGGAAAACTGGGGGTGCTAGCTAACCTTCAACAATCCTGCCATCTGGAAATTACTTACTCTACCTTTAAGTTGCACTTTTGACGTTGGCAATGAAAGTAAGTAAATTTTAAATCTAAATCTAATCTGAGTAGTTCTAAATCAAATGTATTGATTTTCAAATCCTTAAGACCCTGCATGCTTGTATGCTTAATTTATGCAGGGGATCAAAAACAGGAAGATGTAATTGCTGATTTTCTAAAGTAGTGCAGCAAGTATTTTCTAAACATCAAACCACAAAGAGTTTGGGGATTTCATCATCTGGAGAATCTGTGTCGAAGTCTAAAAATCTGTCGTAAATTCATTGCAGTTTCTATCATCAAAACACAAACCAATGATGTCACAGCAAAACTGCAATAACTCAAGCGTATGTACATAAGCTTTCTAAAAGGCGTTCAGTGTGACTTCCAGTTGTGAATCTGTTGGACTTGAAGAGACAAGCGTGCATAAAGTTCTCTTTAAGCAGATGTGCAGAGATTTCTTCCTCAAATTTTACGCAGACATTTAAGAAGACTGTGAAAACAGCAATTTACTCTGAAGAATATACTGTAAATTCCCAGCGTTTAACAACCCAAACTAATGATACCTATTAAGTAAACTTTAAATGCTCACAGCTGAAAGTAATCACTGAATGTATTCCAGATTAGACAAAGCTTGTAATTAAAACCAGGAAGCTCTACGTGTTTTTCATGCTCTTGGCATGTACTTTATAAACAAATAACTCATCAGGTCGCATCAGTGTGACTGAATGATCTTAAGATGCACAGCAATCTTGCAAATGCTCGTCGGTTTCTCCTCCTGACTGATGCTGATACCATAAAAGAAAATGGTAATACGACTTCTTTTATTTAAACTTGTTTTCTTGAAATCAAGTTCACTTTCCCTGAAAGTTGTTGAATGAATCAGATATTGTGTACCACAGAGCACATGCTGGCCACAGAGGCAACAACTGATCGATTCAGTGTTTAATTAGCTCCGACAGGTCTTGCTCACTACCAGTGTTGGTACCATTTAATGCATATTTTTCTCCTCTTTTCTTCAGTGAGCACAGCATATCCACAGATCCAAAGACAGCAAATTGTTCAGCTTGGGAGGGAAAAAATAAAACTCAAACAACCAAAACATTTTGTACAACAGGCTTAATCCAACAGTTCAGAGAGCATCACCCCACCAACCCAATGCAATTAAGCTAATACAGGCTAAGAGGCTAAAAATAAAAGCTAACAGAGCACACAGCTAGCAGCTCCTGCTGTATTCCACTGCTTGATTACGTAACTGGATGTGGTTTATTACTGTTCACTGAGAGAAAATTTGAGTCTTTAGAGAAACTGCAAATTCGATGTGTTGCATCTGTCATTCCAGCCTTGAGTTTAATGATCTTCTTTGTGCTCTGATAGACTAAACTATCACTTTAATTTGATTTACGAGGCTTATTTTCCAGTCTGATTGTAAATTAGAGCTTTCAGAGATACATAGGAAGTTCTATTTTGACTTTGAAGACATGTTGCATCAAGTTATTCCTGAAGCCCATCGAGGATTAGGGAGCAACCTGGAACTTTGCTTTGCTGTAACATCACCTGAAGAGAAGCGAGAAGGTCTGTCTGCATTCATTTAGTCAGATCTTACATTTAATTTGAGTTTATGCTTGAACCTTGTGATGACTTAAATAATCTTAATCTTCGACTGACATGCATTTATATGTGAATAATATTACGAGTAGCTTGGTGCTGCCCATCTTGGTCAGAAAAATAATAAAAAAGTAATAAATTATACAAAAGAATAGCGAATATTCACAACAGTATCTGCTATCTACTTCATTAGACACTAGTTTTGAATAAAAACATTTTTTCAGACACACTAATGTTCATTTCAAATCTCCCAAACGTGCTCAAAGGCTACAATAAATGTCCCACAGGCCCTCGGGGCACCCATCTATTCAGATTATGGATGGGGAGGGGGTATCAGCTTGTTCACAGTGCCGCTTCAAGGACAGCTATTCTGTCCCAGCGAGAGGCCCAGTTCACCATGCGACCCAGTCATAAAATTCACAGGGGGATGGCAATCAGAAGAAATATAACACACACACACACACACACACACACACACACACACACACACACACACACACACACATGAAAAAAGAGCCAGCTCCTCAAAGAGGGACACAAAGTCTAGTTGATGAGAGCCTGCACTGCTGGATGGTTCAAGGAGACGGAGGCGGGGGAGAAAAGGCAGGCAGTGTGCAGGTCATAGCACACAGGGTGAAAACAAAGCAACGAGGCTTGTCAGAATAAAAATTTACTGTTGTTCAAGCTGCAAATAGCTCTGCCCCCGTGGCCTCGACTCTGCATCTGCATGACGTATGCGTTGGGAAGAAGAGAAAGAGACATTGGTGGCGGGCGCTCTAGAAAACCCTGCCTGTATTTGCAGATGCAGTGAGAGTAAATGCATGATGTGATTATGTTAAAGGCTTCCTATTTTAGTCTGAGCTAGGACAGCTACATGTTACAAAGAAATTTATGTCTTAGTTCATGTTAGGACATCCTATAACCGGATATTATGTTGCTAGCGCAAATGTGGACGACACTGCTCTTTCAATTCAACTTGAAAAAAACAACTGGGCATGCTCTGCAGCCTTGATCCAGTTTTAGCAGCTTTTACTGACCAGTTATCGCTGGTCTGCCTGACAGACATTAAGGGATGATATCATGCCCTTTGTCCACTAGATCAGGGGTGTCCATATCCAGTCCTGGAAGGCTGCTGTCCTTCGCATCTTAGGTGTTTGCCTGCTTCAGAGCACCTGATTCAAATATAAGGGTCGTTAACAGACTTGTGCAGACCTTGATGACAAGCTGACGATGAGCTACTCATTTGAATCAGGTGTGTTTCTTCAGGGAAACATCTAAGACATGCAGGACATGGCCCTCCAGGACTGGATTTGGACACCCCTGCACTAGATGACACAATTTCCTGAGATCTTAGTCAAACATTTGAGAAGCTTTTCAGTCAAATTACCAAAACCTGCCACATCTTTACAGCTCTGTTCACTGCAGCTGTTTTTTTTGTTTTTTGTTTTTTTTTTTTTCTGGGGGGGGGGGGGTCCAGTCATTAGACGCTCCTAACTCTCCTTTTCCATTAATGTCTTTGTGCTATAGTCCTTCTAACTCACACTGGGTACAACTAATTCAATTAAATTATACTTTATTAATCCTGAAGGGAAATTATATAAATGTCATTATTTAGGGTTCTGGTGCTAGAATTAATGTCCCTTAGCATCTCAAGGAGCCTCTGACTAAAGGAGCTGTTCTAGAGGATGCTCTTGCTCTGCCATTTTTTTTGCACAGCTGCAAAAAACAAAACAAATTTTCACGTATGCGACATGTCTGCCTATCTGCACAAACCTTAAATGTGTTCATGCTCCCACTATGAGCTCCGCAAAATTCCGTTTGGAAAAGCGAAGAGGAAGCACAACAGGTGCCTGACAACAGCTGGGCCCAAGCAGAGCTCAAAACATGCATTAAATCATTGAAGCATCAGAGCCCGGCCCAGAGCAGAAGCTATCATCATGGAAGCTAAATGAGATTAGTGTCCACTGGTAATCCAGGCCCTATTCATTGCTGCTTGGCGTAAGTGACACATTTGATTCAGAGGATTAGTCCACCTCTCCTCACAGGGAGAGGAAATCAAAGAGCCCACATTAGGGGCGCAGTGAAAGAAGCGTGCAGAGGAAGCTGGAAAATATCAAAGAAACAGATACAGGAGCAGGAGGCATGAGCCCAACACCCTTCCATAATTAGAGCAGACAGTTCCTTTGTGCTGCTATGTCATTAACATAACCCAGAGGGCTGAAGGGGCCAAAGAGTTCTTTAGTTAGTGCCTTCAGAACATGCATGATGAGTTCCTAGGAAACATGAGGGGCTCCAGGACCGCGGTCTCCACCACAGGATGGAGAAATCTTTATCATCAAAGTCAATGGGAGCTTGGCCTGCACGTCCGATCGCAGACGTATGAACACAAACCCCTCGTTAGTGCTGCTGGTGGTGTTTATGACACAGTAAGACACATTCAGGAGTTGACGTCTTGCCACTCAAAAATAAATAAATGAACCAAAATGACTCATCACATGATGTCACACATGCCTCTAGGCCCGTTGGCTGTGACCAGCCCATCTGCAGCTACAAAGACGCCCCGCAACACTCCCCCAAACAGAAGTTGGTGACACGCACATACGAAGTGATCTCAGGGTCTGTACACGTTTATGTGACCTCAATTGTAAAGATTTACACCCTTCTCAAGCATTACACTCATCACAAGAACTGGCCTTTCCCTCTCTTCACACAAGCTCTCAAGCGACTGTTCAGCAGGTAGCTCCTCAGCGGTGGAACCAGCTGCAGCAGCTACCAGAGCAGAGTCGTTCTTCTCTACATTCAAGCTCTTGAAAACTCTCCTCTTCCACCTTCTGTCGTAGCTGCGTCCTCTAACTTTCTAATCTGCGCTTGCATCATGTCCTCACTGCACTCACCTGAATGCTGATTGAATTGACTTCCCCGGGTTCAAACCTGTGATCTCAGGTGTTTTTCTTTCTTTTTTCATGGCATCAACCGTTAGTTTACCTGAGGCTTGCACACAGTTAAGAGATGAATCCATAATCTCAAGAACACACAAGCCGCCTGGAAACAACCTGAACAAATCTGCACCCACATCTGAATGTAAATGGTTTGTTTACACCAGAAACAGAAGAGCTTTATGTTCAAATGCAATAAAAAAGAGAAAACAAACCAGCTTCAATATCACAACAGAAAACACTGCCAGTGCTCTTTTTAAATCTCAGCTATGCAGTGAGATATTTTTGTGCCATGTATTTGGCTGCTCCCTCTGCACAGAAGCAGCTGGGAGAAGCAGAGGAGCTTCCACATGTTCATCTGCAATTATGCTTGCAGCAGCACCACAACACACACACACACACACACACACACACACACACACACACACACACACACACACACACTGTAGTTGCTACAGGGGTGGATATCACCCTTGTTCTTGAAAAGTGGCACAGTAAGCTTAAAGGAGACAGAGAATCAAAATCCATTTTTACCCTGTCTTTGTTGAATCACGATAGTCTACCCACATTCAAAAACATACGAGAAATCCTAAACATTCTCAACAGCTCCGCTTCATTGAAATTTCTAATTTTAGAAATGTTCACCAGAAAATGGGCCAATCTGAACAACGGATACAAATTATGTAAAATGTATCTCACTTCCATTTTTTTTAAATAGTATATTTATTTTATAAAAAGCGATGGCGTAATAATCACAACATAGCAAACAGAGTTTGAATTCTCTGCCTGAACCCGACCCGATACCTGACCAGAAAACAATTTCTTGAAATCTGACGCATCGACGCCTCTGAACGAATTCGTCTTCAAGATGAACGTGTTCTAATGCATTTGTAGTCAATGAAATGTACAAGTTTGACCATTTAATTTTTGACATTTTAGGGGAAACTGAGCTTCCTTTGCAGTCTGAGAAAAATCCCCACTGTTCCACATTCCCCTCACATGTTCCTCATTTTTTAGCACATCTCCATCTAACCTGCTGCTATCTCTGCAGCGAACTCTGGTAAAATGCATCTCTCCTTCCTTAGTGCTAAGCCTCTCATTTAGCCTTTGCCACCCCATTATTTGCCTTATATCACATCTCTGTTGTTGTCCCCTTTCTTTGTCTGTCTGGCCATTCTACATCTTCTTTGCCAGCCTTTTCCTATTTATACTCTTCTGAACTTTGTCATCCAGACTGTCCTTAACGCTGCATTTGCCCATCACCACCTGCTTGGTGACACAGAGCAGAGCCGTGCTGCAAATAAACCAACAGATAAAAGTAAAACGAAAACAGAACTATCACAAGGGCCAGGATTAAAGAGGACTGAAAGGAAATAGTAAGACACAGTAGGAGACACCGATGAGCCAGGAAGAGGAACTGGAGATACTGGATTTGTAGCAAGAACCAAAGACGCTGTAGCAGGAACTGCAGAGATGGGTGAAGACCGGTACTATCTGTGAGGTGTCCGGGACCGCTATGGAGACACAGTGTGGTGCATCCTGGATTACCAAAGAGACAGGGTGTGGTGCATCCTGGAACACCATGGAAACAGGGTTTGGTGTGTCTACCCAGCGGCACCTGTTGGCGGCAAAATGGCGAGTCTTCCTCAGCTGAGTCATAATCCAGCTACTCAGACTCCTCTGTACTCTGAGCCATCTTGTGCTGCACAGACATAGTGACACACGTGCTACCCAGGTCCGCGCTACGCAGGTCTGCGCTAAGCAGGTCCACACTACCCAGGTTCGCGCTACACAGTGCCGCCCCAACTTGCAAATGAAGGGGAGGGGGAATTAGGAGATTTTAGACTGACTGTAACCAGTGTTCCTCCCTGAAGAGGTCTGCACCACAGTTTGCTTTGGGACTCGAACCAATGACTTACAGTGTGCTTGTGAAAGTTAAGATTTAGGTTACTTTCAAACTCCCTGATTAGAAAACAGTGAACCAAAAGCCAAACGTTTGTTCTGCTGCAAACCCAAATAAGTGTTTAAGGACAAGCGAAGGCATTCAAATTGGTTGGTGGGAGAGGTGGGATGGAGGGAGTCTAGTTATATGCATTAAAAGAGGCATGGTGAATACACACTGGAGAGACTGATACAGCGCAGTAACTGGGCCCCTCAACCTTGCATCTGGTAACTGATCTCTTTCACTTCATCTAAGTCACTCAGAAATCATCTTCCAACTTGTGAGGCATAAACACTGATCATGTCCATCATCACCCATCTATTTTGATGCAGATTGTCCTATCTGACACTCTTCACCTCCAGAACACTCGTTTATACTACATCAGAATCACATCTACACCATTTATCTTTCCTGTCGCTCATAATCTTCCTTAAGGGATTATAGCCTTGCTGCCACCTTGTTTCCTGAACACATGACATATCCACATCCCTTCTCTGTACCATATAAGCTAGTTCTCTTGCTTTTCCTTTGATTGTATTTACAGCAAAGTACAACTCTCACCCCTGCTATGAGAACACTGGCTTGTTAGTGGTTGGGTTATGTAAAAATTCTTAAAATTTTAAAACTTACATATGTATGCACCTTATGCTGCAAATATGATTGAGTTAGATTCTTAAATATTAGCAAACCAAACCACCAAACTCCACAGAGGGACTCCAAAGTCTCCAGGATTTATCCTGCATTGAGATCTCTATGACAAAACATTCCACGGGTGATTTAAAAGCGTCACGTACATGTCTTCCTAAAACATGAGACATGAAATATCAGATTCAACCCTGAAAAAGAAATGTATAGTATTTCCAAGTTTGTTGTATTTAATAAGGAGAAACCATGTAGGGAGATGCATGAAGAAAACAAGCATGCTCTCTTTCCATTAACCTGCCTTTATTTGGTGAGAGAAGAGTGTGACTCCTCCTAAAGGGAGCGATGAGGGATCACCAGTGTTATCTCTTGATCACATTCACAAAAAAAAGTATACCAGCCATTTGTCAATAGCTGGCAGGCATAAAACAAACTCCTCAGAAAACAAGTGAGAAAAACAGCGGCGAGACATTTGTACAAAAAATAACTTTACATCATAGCTATTACATAAACAGCTTGTAAAGATATTTGTTTATTTTATATGTACGGTACATTATACTAAGTAGTCTTAGCTGTAAAACAATATGCCAATAAAGGATGTACTAAAAGATGAATAACTAAGACAAAGCATCTAATCTATTTTATAACCAACATTTACATCTATAACCTCAGTACACAAATAGATTCTACCCAAACTTCAGTGTGCCAATACTACTTTTATAATCACGAAGAAGCCACCAATGTAGCAAGTGCACACACACACACACACACACACACACACACACACACACTCGTACACAGAGGCCCCAAGCCAATCATCAACACTTTAATGTTTTAGGGCCCACCCATGGGAGGCTTAACTCACGCTCCCACACACACACACTGATGAGCCTTTGTTTGACCTTGGAAAAAGCCATGCCGCTAACAACGTAAATCTGCTGGTTCCCTGATGGAACGTACTAAAATAAGCACTGGGCCAGCTTGAACCAGTTTCTGAATCAGTTTATCACAACACTCGCTGATTGTCCATGTGGAATGTGCTTTTTTTCTCTAATATCACAGTCCTAAATATTACGGGTTCCCTTTTTGTTTGTTTGTTTGTTTTTACTATTGGATAGACGGTATGAATGGACTATTGACAATATTAAAAACTTCACTAAACAGGATATGAATTTAAACTGAAACGAGTTCTTGCCTACTTAATGTCGTACTATCAGCTATGTTAGGTTGTTTTGGTGAACAGTGAATTACAAAGTACAGCACGTGTACTACAAAAGGTTATAATAAGAACCACTCCACTATGTGAAAACACCCAGGGCATTGTTACTTTAGGAGGACATTTCCAATTATTTTGAGCACTAATTCAAGTGCAGCCCCAAAAATCATTAAACGTGATCATGAAACTGACTCTCATGAGGACCATCCAGAAAAAGGGAAATCTGGAATCTCCTCTGTTGCAACAGAAAAACTAATTAGTGTTAATCAGACTTCAGATTAGAAACCTGATCAATGCCCCCAAGAGAATCATTGCTCCAAAGAAATCACTACCAACAGAGACCAAGGGAGGGACAACCGATCATTATGAATCCAGATTTGTTAAATCTGGGTTTTTGAACAAACTGTTCAAAAATAGTCAGTTGTCCCAACCTCCATCCATCCATCCATCCATCCATCCATCTTCTATACCTGCTTTACTTCATTTGATATCACATTCAGGGTCCCAGCTATGACCATGTAGAACTCACCAATCCCCTTGAAATTCACATAAAATCAAAAGGAGCCAGACTAATCCTGCGTATCAAAGACAAAAAGGAATTAAGAGTCTCAGGAATACATTATTGAGCCTTTAAAAGCAGATGGCTCCTCTTACATGCTCTAAGGTTTTGTGATGAATTTCAAATAAGACTACCAAATATGCATCTTGTGGTTGAGTATTTTATCATTTAAATAACTCAATTAAATATTCTGTATTGGCATTTTTTCAGCCAGAGCTGAAACGAGGACAGGTGGAGCTCCTACTTACCACCAGCGTAATCGAGTCAACATTCAGCTAAATGACTGTGGTCTTTGGATCCAGAGCTGAGTTTCTGAGTTCTGGGTAAAAGTAGTCCAAAAGCATGCAAACCAAGTTGAGGGGTGGCTTGATTGGAGAAGGCCGTTGGAGGTAGAGCTGGGTATTGATTCATCCATCCATCCATCCATCCATTATCTATACCCGCTATGTCCTGTGCAGGGTCACGGGGGTCTGCTGGAGCCTATCCCAGCTTACTTTGGGCGAAAGGCGGTATCGATTCAGATTTCCAAAATCAATTTGATTCGATTCACAATTCAATTTGATTCAGGCAAGGCTATTTCAGACACAGCACTAATTTTACTTGAATATGGAAGAGATTCTCAGAAACTAACTAACTTGGCACATTATCAAAAATATTGTTACATAAATCATGTACCTTTTTATTAAACATGACCTGACCAAAACAAAAATAAAATAATTGAAATCAAATCAAACCACAAGGCAGGCAGCGTAAACAAGTTGGCTCTAAACACATTGTAAACTGAGAACATTCACTGTGACTGTCTCACAAAGCTTTTGTGCAATATGTCACAGTGGCTGCAAAACAAACCTAACAGCTGCATCAGAAGAATAACAACCAAAAGAGACAGAGAACCACATAAATGCATAAATAATTAATAAATGAAAGTAAACAACCAAAAAGTTCACTGTATTGTTCTATAGTGCAATAAGTCAGGTTTCTGGTACATGCTGGAAAAGTCGTGTCCTGTAAACTTCAAGTAAACAATAAGATCCTGAAAAAGCCCTCAGTCAAACAAAATGTTAAGTCAAATTCTATTTTACTTTTGAGGCATTTCCATCCTGAACTCTGAACCCCCCTTGTGTCTAAGTTCTGTCAGACCTTCATTGTATTGACAAATCAAAAGAAGGAAACATCACATAAAAATATTTGAAAAGGATTCTGAATTATAACAAATGTCTAATGAATCATGTTTTTTGGAACATGTTAATGAAAAGGTCTTGTAAACCTCAGAGAATTAATCTTAAACTGTCCATGAAACTTTAGCCCCTACAGGCGTGTTTTTGCACTTGTAGACTGTAAGATTTTTCAACGAGAAAAGGAGCTGATCTACGTGTTGTGGAGTGAGGCAGCTCCTTTTTGCTGTAACAATATCGTCAGCAGTTGAGAATATTCTATCTGATGGGACACTGGTCCCAGGTACACAGAGGAGCCAAAAGGGAATACTCCCAGCATGCACCTTCCACCAGCTCAATGGATTTTCAGAAAGTGGAACATATGTTACTTCCCTGTATCTTTTCACTTCTTCCTGTACCGTGTCAGCAAAAGTTCTGTGTGATACAGCATCTCTTGGCATGTAGGCTGACCCAAGGAGAAACATCAGTGCAGAAGATCCTTTTTGTCATGGTTTAGGTTTTCTGGTTTGGTCCTGCTTTTAGTTTGAAGTCCTGTTATGTTATGTTCTGTTTGGCTTTCCTGATCCTCGTTCCCCTGATGTCTTTCACCTGTCTTGTTACCCCTCTCTGTGTATATAAGGTCCTGTCTTTGTCTGCGCTGTCCTGGTCTGTACTGTTTGCTCCCCGTGTTCATGCTCGTGGTTAGTTTGTGTTTTTGCCTTGCTTTGTTTTTGTGTTCCTTTTGTGTTTGCTTTTGGCTTTGATTTTCATTAAAATTCACCGTTTGGGATTACTCCTGCCTCCTGCCTGCTCTCCTGCATGTGGGTCCTCCACCATACAACCCCACTTCATGACACTTTTGGCTTTTTAGCTATAGAGACCAAAACTTTTTCTTTTTTCAACGAGTAAATATTTTTATTTCGATTGCAAAGCTGGACACTTAAACGGGGTGGGAGATCAGGTCAATGGAGCTTGACCCTCTTTTGGACCGCAGTGGTCAATCAAGGATCTTCACTTTTCTTTATTTCCTAGTTTGTGTCAGACTAAAAAACTGGACGTAGCCCCTTGGTATTACAAACCTCACTTGCATAAATGGTCTTTGGACAGAAGTGATGAGGCCCTGCAAACATGACAGACCCTAGTTTGTACCAACAACACTGTATATGATCTTCCCACCACAGCCAGGCGCCTGTGTTTTATCGTCTGGACCAGATGTCGGTGATGCACTCTGCTTCAGCAAGCAACCAACAGATCAAATGTGTGGCCTTCTAATTCTGATTATGTATCAGGTCTCTAGATTACATCAAAGCCTGTATATGACCGCTGGAAGAGCTTAACATGCAGCTCATCATTGCAATTCACCAGAGAAATTACTGTATGATTTTATGCTTATAGAAGTGTAATTATTCTTCTCTTTATTCTTTCACACACACTTGTTCAATCTAACAGCAGACTGCTGTACTTAAAAGCTTTATTGATTTGCGTGCACACAAGCCCAGTACATAGATCACTTTCACATTTTCTAACAGTTGCGTTTAATGCTCAAGAATTAATGATTTAGAGCTGAGGGTCAAACCCACAGCTGTGTGTGTTTTGGTGTTAACAGAGGTCTTTTTCTGCACATTATTCCATATTCACTGGTAACACTTTTTATACAAATTGCACATATTACAAACCAGGTGTTCTTAGCAAAAGTTGAAAATAAAATGTCTTGTGATTATATTTCTTTTTCTCACAAAAAATGATAAAGCTCTGATTTAATCCCAGACACAATATTCCACATTGCTGTACTCCATATAGCGTTCCACAAATCTTTTTCCTCATGAGTGAAAACGAAGCATCATGATGCATTAATTCTACTCTTCAAGTACAAATATCTTTCATTTCTCTCTGGTGTTGTCAATACAACAGTCTGCATACAGGATCTAAGTCAGAAAATGGAATTTGTTGCACTCCCACTTTTCATGATCAGTGAAATATGAATATTTTAGTCAAAAATGAAAGAGCTCCAATAAACAGATTCACATGCGCAATTTTCTATTGCACACAAATCGTGTAGACTGAGGTCAGTGTGCTTCAGTCTGGATGGAAGTTTTGACACTTTGGAGGTGGAGACAAGGCCCTCGTACGATTGGTCATATTCTAATTAGACCACACACACACACACACACACACAGACACCTAAACTCTGTAATCCCAGTTTCTGAGGATCCACTGAAACATGTCAAAAGTATTGAAACCTTTTTGTCTGAATAGAAAGATATAAAACACATGTAGCTATATCTGAATTTAAAAAACAACAACACAAACAAATAACCACTCACTTTTTTCATTCTTTGATTGTCACATCAGTAGGAATGGAGGTCTTCCATGTTGACTGTAATGGATACCCATAGATTTGTATGGGAGACATGAGCCTTTGAAGTCCATTTTTCCCACATGGTACCATGAGGTGGGACAAAGCTGTCAAAGCTGACGGCAAAAAGCTCTCAGTCAAGCACATCAAATGACATCTGGCCATCTGATTGGTCAGCTTTACTGCTTAATATGAATTTATTTGATGCGGTGCAAAGAAAAAAAAATCCCCAACGACCCCCGTACGATTGTGAAGAGCGGTCTGGGAAGTTGAGTTTCAGAACCTCAGGAGGAAGTAAAGAGGCTCCAGTTGAACAATCTACAAAAAGCCTCTGAAAGCCTAAATACACTGGGTCAGTGAACTGTGGAACTGCTCATTCTGTTGAAATATGAGAGGGGACTGAAAGAGACCGAAGGAGGGACGGGGAAAATGGAAACGCTGCCGCAGAGGTGGACGTGGCAAACACTTAAGGAAGTTATAAAGAGAAAACTGAAACAACAGAGAAAAGTTGAAGCAAAGAACAAACACCTCCAATGAGAGAAGGAAGAACTCACAAATGAGATGAATGAGATGCTGGAAGAGACAAAATAAGGAATTGAAGAAATGAAACAAGAAAATGAGAAAGACAAGCTCAATTTGGTGGAGCACAGACAGACAAAATGGTGTTAGAAATATCAGGAAGAAATAGAAATACTGCAAGCAAAAACTGATTTGGAGGAGGAAAAAAGAAGTCTGGAATAAGATGGCAAAACCTGGATCTGGAGAAAAAAAGAAACGGATCAAATCCAGAAGAAAATGGAGAATTAAAGATGAAAAATTACTGAAAATTCAGAAAGAACCTGCAACACAGGGGAAAGACTTAAGAGGAAAAAAGGAATGAAGCAGAGAGAGTTGGAAAAAAAAATCTGTGCCATCAAAGAACGATGGAGAAAAACCATAAAGAACTTCAGATACAGAAGAACAATCTGCAGCTGGAGGTTGCAGTTACGGAGGTAAAAGAAACAACTGGAAGAGATGAGGGAACCCTCATGGAAACTGAGCAATCCAAAGTCAAAGTTCAGGGATGAAAAACTGCAGGACAGTTAAAAAACCTGGAGGCAGATGGGAAACAACTAGAAGAAGAGAAGAAAACATTGACAACTGAGAGGGAAATCCAAGGTCATAATGGAAGAAAACATGTTAGAATACAGAACATTTTCAGCTACAGATGACAAATTTAGAGGAGGAAAAGATAAAAACGGGAGATTTGAAGACAACTTGAAAAAGAGATTCTGGAACTGCAGAAAAAGAACAAACGTGATAAAAACACTTTTTCCACGTTACAACTCTTTTCTTCTCCCTCCATTTCAGGATTTCCTGGTTGCTTTAGTGCATGTTAGATATTGCCTATTTCAACGCTTTTTTTTCTTTTTTTTTTTTCTGGGGATGCTCTGGCTCCCACAAAATACAAAAAAACCCAAACAAACAAAATTCTCTTAATCTGCCTTTCAGGACACCATGATGTCCAATAAAAATCATTCTCCTTTAAATTAATTTAAGTATATGTATATAATAATAGAATAAAACTACATCACATTTTGTCTGTGGTTGTTGTTTTTGTTACAATACAGGTTTAGGACTATTTAAACCATTGCTTTATATCTTCCATTCAGGGTCAGTAACATAAGTTTGCCTTTGATTTAAAAAAATAAATAAATAAATTGGAGCATTGAAAGTCTTTTTGAGAGAGCCGCGTGACAGGAAATATGGGCATGCAGCAAACGTTCACAAGGCGGGAACTGAACTTGGACTAGAGATGCTGAGGACATATAAGGCTGTTGCACAAAAGTAGAACTAGATTTGGAGAAAGCAGGGTTTGACTAACTTCATTGACTAACTTCATCCTGGCATAGTCTTTCAGCAGCACGAGCCGGTTGAGAAGACGCGGCCATGTCAAATCAGGTATAAATAATTCCGTTTGCGTGTGTTAGCTTTCTTAAACAAATAACGATAACAAATATCGATCACAGATTTACTGATTCAGAACTGCAGAGAATTTGTATTGCTTATTTTTCACCAAGTTAGCAACAGCTTATAATGAAAAACACATGAGGTTGAACTCTTAACACCTGAATTTATGGACTCTGGCTGGCAGACAATAGCAGACTGAATGTGTAGTCCAGTATCTACAAATTAACTTCCTTCTGTGAGTGACATCAAACAATCTGAAGTCTTGCTGCTTTACATTGGATTATTATATTATAAGGTAAGCAATATCCCAGTGTAAAACTCTGAACATGGAAATACACTTCATTGTTATGCTTTAATATTCCTAATGAGGTGATTCCATGTGTGACAGCAGTACTTACAGACTGGAAGCTAATGGTGGCTTTTGTTGAAATCATCTGTCCCTCTGATTATTAAAATCTGCTGGGAGGAGAACAAAAAGCAGTCTGCACAGTAGATCATCCACTGTGTTGACTCTGACTATCCCTTTATCAGCAACAAAGCATCCAACAAGAAAGTCAGAAACTTTGTTTTGAAACTTTCTTCACCATTCTACATTCATGATCAAACATCGATTCAGCTGGAAATGTTCTTGTTGCTCCCATGCACTATTCAATAAAGTAAGAGAGCTCATTTAAATTAAATTTTAAGTGTTCTCCAGTGAAAAAACATTCTTCATGAAGTATGAATGGTATTTGTATTCTAAATGTACATTTTGTTAAAGCTTTGAAGAAGCTTTGTAAAAGCTGTGTGTTGTGTGTTTTTTTGTGTGTTTTTTACCAGGAATTAGTGGACAAAAATAGAGCTTTGGGACATAGCGAATGATTACATGAAAGTCTAACTCCTCCTCTTATATATGCCAGAAGAATGAAAAATGATCGCTCTATCTTATTTGGTTGAAATTCTGCAGCTATTTGAAAATCATGATGCAAACAGAAGCGCCGGCACTCCTGCTGGTCTTAAAGGATTAATCAGAGATTTTCTCCCAAATAGTGAAATCCAGAACAGTGTGATGATCCTTCTGCGGCATTTACTCACATAAGTGTAAAATGTATATGAAAGTACATTATGACACAGAAGGGATTAGCGGATGGAAAATGTATTCGCACGTTCACGCAAACACCAGAAAAATACAAGACATAAACTCTATAAACTGGGTAAAAATTATTTATTCCCAGTAAAATCATCTGTCAGTGCAGCAAAATATTTTTACTTCACAAGAAACAATTGTCAAATGCTTTAACGAGTGTAATTCAACAATAAAATAGACGCAAAGCCTAATATAACTGTTTATTTTGTCTTATTTATAGAGAACAACATAATATGCCTGTAGATAATGGAAAACCATTCTAAAGAATAGCAACTGTGTCATTTTGGCAGATTTTATTAGATTTTATTTTTCTTGAAGTCACAAAATTTTCTTTCTGGATAATAAAAATATTACCAACAAAAACACAGCAGAGCACATCATTATATTGCTCTTCTTGGGAGCACAACCATTCAAACAGATAAACAAGGCCATCAAGAAGCTTTTAATATTTTTGGTGTATTTATTTTTTCTAGATAGCAAAGCAACTAAGCTGTGATTAGAAAATACTACTTAATCGTCTCACAGGGAAAGAAAATGCCTTTTTATACCTTTGGCATGAATGGTACTTTCTAACTGAAATAAATACATTTGTAAAAGGTAAATCTGGTGCTCCAGAGGCTGCCTGTTGTCATTCCTCTGCACTTTCTTTGCAACATTTTGATATTTTCTCATTTTTCCATTTGGATTATTTATTATTTATTACATCAATGACTAGAAAAAACTCCCTCATGGGAAGAAACCTTGAGCAGGACCCGGCTCTTAGGGGGACCCTCCTGCTGAGGTAAGGAGGAAATGAGGAAAATTAGGACAGTGGGAAGGAAGAACAGAGGAGATGCACAATATATAGTTTCAAATATATAGGCCTATACAATATGTTGTACAGGAATATCCATCCATCCATCCATCCATCCATCCATCCATCTTCTTCCGCTTATCCGTTACCGGGTCGCGGGGGCAGCAGCCTGAGCAGGGACGCCCAGACTTCCCTCTCCCCAGACACCTC
>JBAMYA010061297.1:0-27885 GCA_037176975.1 Arrhamphus sclerolepis | reverse complement strand
CCAGAACTCTGGGTATTAATGCTTCTTTAACAGTAAACTGTAACAAATGTAACATTTCCTGGCAAATTAAGGCAGAAAATACATATTCAGTATACCATGGACTCAACGTAAAGTAAATTATAGTTAAAACAGGATAGATAATGTCATATGTACATATGCTAAATCTTGACAAGAACCATTGACTCTTAAAATTATGGACAAACCATGTGATCACATGACCCATCATTTATTATAGAGAGCTTTTGGCCAGGAAATTCTGCTTGGAAGAGTCCTGAAATGATTCTCCATGAGCGGACAAGGAGCCAGGAACTGACAAGAATCCTTTGAGGACTTCACAGTGGACTTCACTCTGGTCTCAAATGTTGTTTTGGTAGCTACATTGAATGACTGCTACTAGTACAGCTAAGCTAAGACTCAGAGCCTTCCAAACTGACTACAGTCAGTCACCTGGTCCATTCAAATCCATACAATTAACACAAAACACCAGCACAACAAAACATATTATCTTTAAAATATGACTTGTTTTTATTCACAGTTCAGAAGTCAATATCATGCTGTGTTAAGTAGCTAAAATGATAACAGCAATGGCTCGCAGTCATAGCCAATGACCTGCTGTCAGTCAAATGATGTCCAACCATTTGATTGGGTCAGTTTTATTGCTTTATATAATTTCATTTGATGTAGTACAAAGGATTCGCCCTTGTATAGTTGTCATGAATGTCAAACTATACAGAGCAAAACCATTTTAACATGGCAGTAAATGGTGATTTTTTGGTTTTTGGAGATAGCACCTAGTGGTCAGTCGAGGAACTGCAACAAAATCCACCTCATCCTCACCTTCAACAAGGAAGTGGGGTGTTTGCCTCCTGGCAAGAACAGAACAATTTGTAGTGCAACCTTTTTTCATCCAAATCAGCATGGCTTTTAGAGTGACACAACTGAAGGTGTAGGAGGATCCAAAATTTAGTTAAATCGGGTAAAAATAAATAAATAAATAAATGTAGTTAACAGACCACTGCTGCAGCAGCAAATCCTACATTGTGCAGATGGCATGAGAGAAAGCAGTTCTACTTCTGGTGGTGAGAAAGTATGTGATATGTTTTTATTTGCTGTATCTGTGTTTAAAAGCCTGTCATCTGCAAGTTTGTAAAAAAAAAAAAAAAAAAAAAAAAGTCCTTATATGGTCGATTAGTAAAAGTGTCGCTTGTTTCACAATACAGCAGTAACAAAATTGTCCCCATAGCGCAGTGACCTTTAATGGTACCAAATGATGGGTCTTCCACCCACCGCTGAAAATTACAGAGACCATTGTCCTGCCTGAATCATGACAAAAGCCTGACAAAAAAGGCGGAAAAATAAAAATAAAATAAAAACAGAAAATGTTCAGCGATGGTGGCAGTTACAGCGGTAGTGACGTAGGGGAGGATGAGGTTTTTGAAATTGTAGACGCTTCAGTGTATTAGATATTGGAAAGATTTTAGTTTCCCTGCATTTCCCCAGGTTGATTCAGAGAAACAAGGTAGACCCAAAGATCTGCGCAACAGCTCAAGAGATCACATATATATAAGATTAAGATGTTTAGACACATGAGCCAAACTGAACTCACTGTTTATTTTTGGGCAAGGTTAATTTAATACCTAAGCTACGAGGTAGCTTGTTGCAGGGCTTGATTCAATTTTCTGTTTTGATTGTTGAGAAGTCTTTTCCACAAGTTTTAATTTTAAAGGTTGGGTACAAGATCATTTTCTGAAGCGTTTCTTGCAATATTGCCTGAAATTCTCTTTACACATCAATAGCAAACAACTGGGGCAACCCGTCTACTGTGTAATATGATGTGTAAGGGGGAGGAAGTCACATTCCTCTGGGCTTTGCAGACATGGGCCCCCCCACTGCTATGGCTCCAGTTATTCCAGTAGGAGTAGACAGGATCACCACTCATCTCACAGTGCTGATCTGTTTCTTGGCAACTTGACAGAAACAATATCTGTGTCAGAATTTGCATGTGTTTTTGGATTTGGTTTCTTTCCTCTATCCTTTTCTTTTTTGTTGACCTTTCTTCCTCTTTTACTTTGAAGGTCTATCTTTGTCTTGCTATATCTCGTTTGACTCTCATCTGCCCTGAACCGTTTCACCTGCATCTCGTCAGTCTTGTCTGTATATCTGGTTTTGTCTCCCTGCGTGCTTACTGGTCCTGTTTGTTCCCTGCGTTGCTGCCCTGAGTTTTCGTTGCATGTTTAGGACTTTTGCACTTTGGACGATAAAGGGACGATAAAGGGACATCTGCCTCTCGCTGTCCAACATCTGGGTCCTGAACCGAAATTCCATAACATGGAAAAAAGCAAAACAACAAAAACAAATAATCACCAGTGGTGACTTTTCTGTCAAGTAGCATTTGTTCCCCTTTCTGTGGACAGGTTTGAAAGAAGGGGTTTTTATTTTTTAATTGTGTGTTTTCAAAAATCTCGCTGACTTTTATGGGGATTTTTCTTTTTCTTTTTTTCTTTTCTTTTATTTTTTTAACATCTTTTACCCAACCTTTAATGTAATTAATATTATACCATGGCCTTGTTACCAACTCGTTATCACATTGTTAGATTTTAATAATGACAAAAGTGTCAGGAGAGGCCTAAAAACAAAACTGGGGAAAAAAAAGAACTATCATGGAAACAATGGTATTGAAGAAATTCACCCTGCATTTTCAGACATTTAGGGAAAAGGAGGGGAATTGACTTTTTTTTTAAAGTGGAGGCTATTGGTTATTTATAGCAACAAGTTTAGCTCTTTTTTTTTTTTTTTTTTTTTAACTTGGGCCCAAAATCTTTTGTAACCCGGTAAAAACGGTGATTAGATTTTTGCAGTGAAATGTGTCTTCATGGCCAGCAGTCACATGGGTAAAGAGAGGGGAATAGAAATGGCTTCTACTCTATTTGAGGAGTTACAAAGGCCCCAGCTTCAGCGTGCCACAGCATGACACACATGCACAGCACTGAACAGTTAGCCACAGGAATAAAGCAGGCTGAGATGTCCCCTTGAGAAAATCAATTTCCATATATGTGAGGCGTTTGTGTGATTGTAGGTATGTGCGCATTGCACTGCGGTGATGCATCCTTGAGTTTTTATTTTGTCGCTGCACAGTCACATGAATTGCATTACCTCCGCCAGATGTGGCGGCTGCAGAAAAGAAACTGTGAGTTTTTGTGTTCAGTGCGGACATAAAATATCTTATAGAGAAATGAGCCGGGTGAGCCTCCGAGAAGAAGACACGCGCTGACATATTTTCACACACTGTACGCGCATTCATTTGCACATTGATTGCTTTGGACAAGCCGAGAGCCTGAGATGAATTTCCTATTACTCTCTAACGGAGCTTCAGTGGAACAGGAACAGCGCTGAGGTAAACAGCAGGTGTTTCTGACTGGAGGTGAAATGTTCATCGCTGCCAAATGTAGACAATCATGAAGAGAAAAAAAAGAAAAAAAAAAGAAGAAAAACATAAAGAAATTGTTTTTCATGTTTTGTTTCAAGTACTTCTGATTCAAACCATGTTTCACAATGAGTGTGTGGGAGGTTGTAGAAATGTTATGTAAAGAGCAATCAGTTTCCCAGGAGGTGTTCTTTATTTATTTATTATTGTTATTAATATTATTATTTGGAATCTAACATAGATCAGCAGAAAACAATATTTTTTTTCTCTCTCCCCAAAGTAAGTATTCAGTTATGTACAAAACTTAGTTTCCTCTCTCTTTTTTTTTTTTTTTTGTAAAACAATAAAAGTCATTTGAGTGTATGAGATTTTAGAAGACAAACACAATCTCAGACATACAACAGTATATTACTTCTCACCTTTCCATTATTTTTTTTACAAAAATGGAAAAAAAAAAAAAAAAAAAATCATGTGGGCAATCCTAAGTACCCCCTTATTATGTTACCATGTTATCAGTCCTTGATGAGTTGATCTCATATAAAAGCAGACATTCGGGGCGGTTCCTGGTCTGGAGAATTCTGGTAACACAATGCCAAGAAGGAAAGCCATAAGCAGTGGTATTAGAGAAGCTATTGTTCGTTTGATTGTGTGAATCAAACTGGGCACTTTCATAATTTATTCCATGGTTGGAAAGTCAGAAAGATTATTTATAAGTGAAAGACATTGAAGATAGACGCCAATCTTCCTAGGAATGGGTATTCCCTCCAAGGTTAGACTGCTTAGAGAAATACAAATAAATAAATAAATGAATAATCCAAGAGCTATAGATCTCAGAACTTTCAGAGTTTGCCAGGAGAAACCCTTGTGTATTTAAAAAGATCGTAGAAGCACCCATTAGGTTCGTAAAAGTGTATCTGAACAAACCAGACTTCTGAAACAGCGTTGTATGGACAGAGAAGACCAAAGTGTTACTGCATTCTGGCGGACACACGTCACAGCCGCTGTCAAGCACAGTGGTGGAGAGAAAGTCCTTCACTGTTTTTTAACATGAATTTCTATGTGTTCTACAGGCAAATGTGAGACCATCTGTCTGGCAGCTAAAGCTTGGTCAAAAATGGGTAACAGGACAAGAATACAGAGCACATCAGCTTCAGAATGGATGCAAAATAAAAGAATCAAGATTTTCTAATGGCATAGTCAAGACCTCAACCCAACTGGAAATGCTTCTAAGGCATTGAGAGGCACCTCTACAAACTGAAGAAGAATTGGCTCAAATTCCCAGTTATTCATGGTAAAGGTTGATTTACAAGTTATTGAATCACCGTGGATACTTAACACTGCCCACATGATTTTTTTCCTCTTTCTGACTTTATTTTTGTTAAATAAATTATGACACAGTGTAAAAAAGATTCATTTGAGACCCACTGTGATCAGAGGAGTTTTTTATTGAGGTGCATTGAAGACAATGATTTCCTTTTTTGTAGGTCTGTATTCATATACCAATATGTTTCAATGCTCAAGTCATTTGTACATTTTTTTTTGGGCTTATTGTCTGTATAAGAAAACGCTTGCTTAAGTTATTGCACTTCATCCACCTTGACTGCAATAATTTTAGACTCTCCCTCGTATGTATCCATGAGAAAAAAAAAGATTATATAAAAATTTAAAAAGAAATTCAATGGGGACTAAAAAAGAAAAAGTCTACCTAAAAACACAGAGGGAGACACGGATAGCATAGTTGGCAGCAATCTGAACCTCAGAAGTTGGCTGGAGCTGTAACTTTGATCCTTAATTAGCTGAAGAAATATGCAGAAATCCTGCATCTTTTGCCCTCTTATTCTCATTATACGTTCTTGTCCTTATGCAATGTTTTCAGACATGCTGAAAGTTTGGCACATGGCTGACAATACACAGACAGGAAAGCACAGTTTACACAATAAGTGCCTCTTACTCTAATTTTCACAGCTATATCATCCTCAATTACCGCCTGGAACAGTTTTCGTTTGATGTAAACACTAAATAACCCCCCATGAGAATATGCATACATGCATGCATGCACACACACACACGGGGAGAACTATTATTATAATAACCTTTCTTTTTTTTGAGTCCTATTTCTAGAATGAAGAATCATAAGAATCTCTGTTCCAGTCACTCAGGCCCAGCCTCTGAAGTGTAGTCAACAGCAGCATGCGACGATTAATTAGAGATTTGTCTCGTTGAGGGGAGGTTTGGGAGGCTGAGGGATAAAGCAGGAAAATCTGCTGGCCTAATTAGGGGAATTTAATTTCTCACAGGCTCACATTGACTCAGACCTTGATGAGGCATTTTTTTGGGGGGTGCAGAGGGAGGTGGAGGAGAGAGAGAGACACTAACTTGTCCATGATGTTACACTCAGTAATAAGCGATTGAAGAGAAGCTGCAAGAAGGGGGAAGTGTTAGTCACTGGAAACTCGTGAGGTTTTGACTATAGAGCTCATCAAATGTGCTCATGTGTTGCCAGTTAGCATGTTCTACTGCACTTTTAGGTTTTAGGGGCAAGAAAGTTTTACACAGATTTTGCACCTTTGTTTTTTGTGGGGAACTCATTCTGACCTAATTCTGTAAGACATTAGACTTTTTCTCATGCTAAGTCTGACAATGATACCACAGCTGACAGTCAGTTAGTAGTAAACTGAGTCACTGATGGGGGTTAAGGAGCACATGCTTATGCATTTGGCTGCAAAACAAGAACAACCCCGGACACCTCATATTATTTAATTTTCCAATGCAGTAAAACTACTTCTTTGAGCTTTTCAATAAATAATTTCCAATAGAAAAACAAAGTGATTACATTCTACCTTCCAGGTAGAATCCAGCGTGGAACTTAAATAAAAGGTTGCAGCTCAACCACTAGGGGGCGGCTTAAAAAAATGAGTTGATCTCCACTGATCCTCACAGTTAAAATGTGCAACTTAGTAGCAGGAAAAAAAACAACAAAAACAAAAGATATTTACAGCCTGGTTCAAAAATATGGTTTTGGTCTCCGTAGCTAGAATTAACATCCATAATAACTGTATGGGGGAAAATCTTTTTGTACTGCGTCAGGTAAAATGATCAGAACTAACTAACTGATGCTACCTCCTTGAAACGGGAGGTCTCACAGAGAATGTTTTGTGGCAGCTCTGCAGCTCCTCTGGCATGGCTTCACTAAATTGTGTCTCTTCGGGACACTTTCAAATGGACATCTAGTGGGACTCGCAGTCAATCAGCCCAAAACTTCTGTGCTGATGCTTGCATGACTGCAATGCATGTATCCCTGTCCAAGTCCTCATTTCAGCTTTAAAAGAAAAAATAAAATCAGAATGAAAATTAATCACGTTAGCTGAAGCTAATCCAGCCAAGCTACAAATGTCTGACTATGAGTGATGAAAGGTATGAGGGGGAAAGAGGCCTTTAACACCACACAGAAAAATACATGGGTGATGTCACATGGAGTTTGTCCAGTTCTTCTTATGGAGTCTTTGAGAAAAAACCCCACAAAAGATGACAACCCACATTTTCAGAGGTCTGTATAGCATCTCATTTTATTATTGTTATTTTGGACTGCTCAGTGAAAGTGTCCTCACTGCTTTTTCTAATATGGAAATAAAAGTAACCACTGACCACATAGACAGCTTTCTGTTAGTGGGGGTGTTAAGGATTCGGGTACCCTGGCGGCAATAATCACAGGTAGCACAAACAACTTGTTTATTTTTACACTTTGCAGTGTAACCTTACGCAGACACACATGTGGCGCCGGCTGATAGAGGGGCAGTCCTCCCCCTCCTCTCCCGTGCTGTCATGATGAAGGAGAGGAACAGTGATCAATAACGTAGCCCAGGTGTGTTGCTCTGTCCCTCACTGGTGCTGCTCTCTGAGCCACTGAATCACCTCCCCTCTGCAGCTGAGCAAAAACCACACCCTGCCACCAGAGGTGGTCTGGGGTAAGATCTATTAGGCTGAAACCCCAACATTTCATACACAAAGGCAACTAAAATAAGAATAGGAAACATAAACAACATGACAAAAAACGAATAAAACAAATCTTAGAATAGATAAGTAAAAACAGTGCAGTAGGAGGAGCAGCATAAAACTAGACTAACGAAAGGCAGGAGAGTTTTTAGTAGAGTAGCCAGAGTAAGGTTCTTAGAATGGGAGTGATGTGCTCAGTTTTCTTGGTTCTTTTTAGGACTCTGGCAGCAGCGTTCAGGATGAGTTCAAGCTGTCTAATTGCCTTTTTGGGAAAACAAGACAGAAGTGCGTTAGAGCAGTCCAGTCTTCTGGAGATGAAGACATGGATGAGCTTCTCTAAGTCTGCTCTGGACATCAGGACTCTTGATATTTATTTGAGTTGGTAAAAACCAAAACAAAACTGATAGAGCGAGTCTAATGGACCAGAGTCATTTGGAAAAAAAGAGCCAAGTAAATGTGAGTGTCATCTGCATATCTGTGATAAGCAATCTTGTTGTCACGTATGATCTGGCATTTATCTGAAGATCAGATAAATGCCATTTAAGACCTTGATCAGTTTCTTCTCAGTGCTGAAATATGATTGAAATTTCTAACCTGAATCAATGTCACATATTTTATTATATTTTTTTAACAAATAAAGGAACAGGGAGAGTAGGGATTGGCCTGTAACTGTTTAATACTAAAGGATTCAGGCGTCTCTTCTTCAGAAGGGGTTGAAAACTATAGTTTTAAGAGATCTTATATCTGCCTGATGAAGGTGATGCATTGAAGATTTTCAGCATGTCCCTTTCTAAAGAAGCAAGCACATTTTTGAAAAACCTGATTGACCTGGTGTTTAAGGGAGGATACTAGGTTAAACTGTTTTTCAACTGTTATTGAATGAAGCTGCAATACTACGAGGCTCATTTGAGCTGACAACAACAGCTTCACTGTCTCCTTTCTTTGGGGAAAAAACATCTCATGCTACAACATCTAAAGACTGTGATTAGAGCAGGACTGCAAACAGACCTGACCCCTTCTTTACTTCCTTTGCCCATCTGTGAAGATGAGTCATTGCAAGTCTGAGGAAGCAGTAACATGATGCAGCCAGTCATATACATTACAATAAATAGCACCCAGGGGACATCTAATAAGAGCCTTAAAGCATAGGGAACTGAACTAATGTCTGCTTTTAAAGACTTTCAGTCTTCAGTGGCCAATAGATAGGTAAACCATGATGCCTCTCGCTCCACCTCTCCCTCTGTCACACAAATACTTGCAAAAGCACACATTCAGTAAGCAGAGCCCAATGTGTTCCCAGCCTAATAGCTCTTTCATTAGTGCCAATCCAAAGACAAATGGATTCAATAAGCAGTCCAAATCTATCTGTCTGTTTGAGTTTAGAAACACCCCCATTCCGTCCACTCCTTTGGTATTTATGTACTCTGTAGTGGATGGAAGAAAATAGATGGCAAAATTGATAAAAAAAAAATTGATACAAGAGACTGCAGATTAACAAAATGGAATTTAATGACCTGAAAAAGGGAGCAAAAAGCAGCAGGCTAATGTGAACAGGCTGTATGTCAAGATGCCGTGAATAGAGGTATCGACTAAACCATTAGGGAAAGTTAACGAAGGGAGAGTTCAATGGCATATTTTCTAGTAAACAAATGAGGGCTGTGAACATTGTGTTTTGGTGTTGAGGATAATTTTGCTTGGAATAACAAGGGATTTTGTTAAGCTTCCTACACACTAGAACAGAAGCTTTTTATTTATTTATTTATGTATCCTGTGTTGAGAAATGCAGTCTTGGGTCTGTGTTGGGACTTTGAGTTTAATATCTTTTGTGCTCTAAGGAGTCTATCAAAGCAGAGGAAAGGAATTTATGCCTTGAATATGAGGCCAGTTTGCATGTACGCACTTTATATTCATCCACGTTCCTGTTTCTAAAAGAGTTGAAACAATGTGTATAATGGAAGCAATTACAAAATGCAACCATTTGCAAATAATTGAAACCCTCCTCACAAAGTGGACATGTCAAATGTTAAAACTGTGAATTATTTATGGACATTTTGTGTTTAATTTGAACTTAAACTTACAAATATCCAATGGTGCAAGTTAAATACAAGCATATCCAACCATTTTATCTGAAAGCATTAGGTATAACTAGCCTAGCCAGCTATATCCTTTTACTTAAAACTTTCTTGTGATATGGGTCTGGTTATCCTCCCACAAAACAGTCCTTTAAAGGGTATTATTCTATCAAATTTATTAAATAAATGTCGGTCAATCCCTCCCAGCCAGCATGTCCATATGGATCCCACTTGGGTTAACGAGTGGGCTATTTGAGTATGGAGTGAACTTGGGCTTGAAACGAGCAATTGGCATGGGCCCCATATTATCTCCAAATGGGAATCCCACTGAGAGTCCTTGTGGGCAAACGCATGTAGGACCACCATGGAGCCTGTGGACAAACCCACAAGGGATGTCTGCAGCCCACTTTTAACCTATACAGTGCCCACATATAAATTCTGGCTGGGATGTAAACTGAAGTAGCTAATGGGCAGCCAAACCATCCAAAGCCATGCATACACTAGTAAAAGGCTGCTGAATATCTGCCGACTGTAGTGATCACCATGCAAAAATAGATCAACAGGAAACTGGAAAGAATATGGGGAGAGAAACTGAAACACTCGACATTGTTCTCCTTTGGAAATTCTCTTTTTCAGAATGTGACAAAATTGGTCTCTAACTCTTCAAGTTTAAAATATCAACTATCTGTCTTGCTGTATCCTGTCTTGTGTTTCAAACATATTTTGGATAAAGTGCTTGCTAAATAAATGTGACATACTGAATGGAACAACCCAAAAACTAATACTGAATGGGAGCATTGGCAGGTGGTTCAGCATCCTGCCCAGCAACACGTCTGAGGGCAACCGACTCTAACCACTTCACCACACCCATCCCAAAGAAGACATGACGCGAGATATCCTGACGTCAAATCTAAAATGAGCATATCGTTTTTAAAAAGCAGTCACACCTATTGGCTCTGAAATGTTATGTTCAGCTTTTGTGCTCCCTTCAATTTGATATAGAGACGAACAAGGTTGTAGCCATGGGTTAAAATGAATGACACCTTTCATCATGGTTATTACAGATGAGCTTCAGTGGTGTGTGTTAATTATAGGCCCTAACCAAGTGCTACGTGATGTAGCGTATCGGTGACATGCACCCATTCATGGCACTCGCTAGGTCTCTAATCAAGTTTTGAATTCCAATTTCCTGCCGATGCCCTCTCTTTAAACAGGGGTCGAGTCTCCTTTGCTAATTTTGTTTGCATGCTGCTGCAAGAGTGAGTCGACACATCATCACAGATGCAGAATTCTGAGAGTAATATGTGTGTCAAGTTTTTCCCCATCACTGAATACCTTTGTGGATCACTGTCTCTTCAACAGTTGCTAAGTGAAAGAAGAATTTCATTAGTCTGGGTGTCGGTGAGGGTGTTCTCTTCTAAATACCATCTTGGAGGCTTTCCCACCCTGACAAGAATGAATTTTTTTTGGAGGACACACTGGTATTGTGTGTTCATGGTGATGCGCATGGAGGGTAGGTGGAAGCGTAGGAGGGGGATGATTGGAGTGTGTTTGTGTGGGTAGGTGGCATGGGCGATGGTGGGAGCTTACTCAGTAACAATGGTCCGTCTGTAAGCGTGGAACAAGATCTCTATCCTCTATGTGTGTGTTTGTGTGTGAACATGTCTCTTTCAGTGCTTATGATGGGACAAGACATGAACAAAAGAATATGGTTAGAATTAGTGAAGGATTAGACGTCTATTTTAACGTCTTTTGTTGAATCAAATGTTTTATGTGCCTGGGAAAGAAGAAGAAGTGGGCCAAGCTGCAGTTATGCATGCCAAGTGATCTTCAGTGCGCTGTAAAAGCTGAAAAACCTAATACATGTTGTAAAATGAAACAAAGCAACCCCCCCCAATCTAAGGGATAAATCAAATAAACCTATTCATGCCCTGTTGATGGGAGAAGAAAGTACTTGCATTTTTCTTCCAATTCAGCTACTTTCCTGCAACTCAAAGCCTCACAGAGCACATTTTTCTGCATTCATGAATTTTTTTTTTTAGAGCCCTGTTACCATAGTAACGAGGGTTGGGTATGTGTTTGTCTGCGTGCATGTGTGTGTGTGTGTCTGTGTGTGTCCGGTTTGACTTGTTGCATTTGAAATACTCACAAACACTCACACTTCAGAGAAAAGCAGCACAAAGTGTAACGAGGTGTTGTGTATTTTCAGGGAAAAACCTTTCTCCTGGACATAACTAGAAATATATATTAAATTACAGAAAACACAACTGAACACTTTAGACGCGGAGACAAAGTGGATCCACGTAGCTGGCAGGTGAATGCACCCTGTTATTTTCATCTTCACCTCATGACTTTTTCTTTTTCACTGATCAATGCAGCAGCCGGTTTGTTTTGCCTAGCGTCATGTTTACAAGCCACAGTCAGTGATTTGGAGGCACAACAACATCTCTCTTATTCTGCTTGTTATCACAGTTTATTGAGCATAGCATGTCTAGCGTGTCTGTACTGAAATCTCTCTCAGTTACACTCTATACGTGTGCCAGATGTTCTGTCAGCCCCCCAATAGCAACACTCAGTCTCCCATAGGGTCATTTGTGAACTGCATCTCATGTCTATGATAACATCTGTCTGCAGATGCATCAATACATGAAGGTAAGAATCGCTGTCATCCATCCACCTGTCAAGCCAGCGCTTTTGACAACTAATTAGGTTAATTAGCAACAGGTAGGTAACATGACTGAGTATGAAAGGAACATTTCATGTAACGATGGTAAGAGGTTCACCAACCTGCAACAAAACTGTGTCATCATGCAACAATTTCAGACAAATGTTCCGCAGTGTAAAATTGCAAAGACTTTGAAGAGCCCACCATTGTACATAACATCATCAGAAGTTTCAGAGTCCTTGTCCCTTGTCAACATAAATAGGCGCATGTAAGCTGCACACTTTTAAAGTAGTTATGCATGCAAAATCTTATCATGGAGATCAAAATACTTTTTTGAATCAGGCTGTAAATAGTTTTTTTTTCTACTGCTGGACATTTTAAAGCAACTCAACGTAACTTGAGTTACTAGAATTATTTTAGCGGTAGTTCAACTCCTAACAAGACCAACTGGACCTCTGCCACAGCCTGTACATGCATGCATATCCGGCCGTATCGCTGTGTAAGATGGCAACACTGACCCGGATCAGAAACACATGCCTTCTTGCTGTTGGAAACCATGGTCACTATATGGAGTTAGCCAGACGCTAACTATACGATTGAAATAATCTAACATACGTTATCTCTACAAACGTCATGGCTGAGCCAGCAAAGTAAGTGAGGAGTGTTATGTCAGAAAAGACAAGTAAAAGAAGGAGAGAACACAATCTCGCAAGCTTCCGAACATGATTCAACGACTGCTGGTGTGAGCTGAGAGAAACAGAGGGCTGCAGGTTGGATGGTATCCTAGCCTTGCTGCTATTGATTAGTAAGTCATATATTTTTCTTGCCTTCAATGGCCTGTGCATTTGAGTTTGGTTGATAGGCTGTATTACTAAAATTATTTGTCTGCTCACTGGTTCATGGTTTATCTTTTAAGAGAAACTTGGGGATGAGGCAACAATATTTACAACTGTGGTCACTGAAAATAGCACCTCTATGTCAGAGAGGGTGCAATTTTATGTGGTGTTGCTTTAGCACAGACTGACTCGATTTTGGAGCCAGCCCCCAGTGGTCAGTCAGGGAACTACAATTGTTCTTAATCCACTTAATGAACTCAATTCTGAAAGGCACATGAAGCCTCTTGTGATTAGAACTATGTGAGACACTGTTTAAAGTGTGAAATGTCAGAAACAGAATGCAATCATTTTCCATTTTATAAACACGTATTTTATTTATAATAGGACATAAAAAATATGAGATTTGAGCTGGTTTTCAGTTAATCAGAGTTTTGGATTGCAGGCAGGCCAGTCCAGCCCCTGAACCTTCCTACTACATACCTCTGTCTTTTTATATAAGACAGAGGTATGTAGTTTAGCATCATCTTAGTGAAAGATACAAGGCCTTCCCTGAAAAAGACATCTGTATAGGAGCATAATGTTGCTCTAGAATCTGTGCAGCACTGATGCTTCCAGATGTGCAAGCTGTCCATTACATTGGCACTAACTCACTCCCATACTATCAGAGACGTAGGTTTGGGAGCTGAATGTTGATAACAAGCTGGATGGTGGGTATGCATGGTTTCCAAATTTTGATTAATTTGTTCACAAGACAGTCTTCCACTTTACTGCAGTGTATTTAAAGTGAGCTTTGGCTCAACTTCTTGTATAATGATGGAGTTGTGGATGGCACAGTGAACTTCTCTTGCATCACCAAATTCTTATTCTGTAGTTCCTTTATCCATTCTAGGATGCAGGGGAATTGAACTTGTGAGAGCTGTCATCAGGAATGAGGTGGAGAGCAGAGAGAGCATGCAAACTTCATGCTCCTGCTGGGATTTGAACCAGGAACCTTGCAGGTATGAGGCTAAAGTGCTAACTACTAGACAGTTGTGCTGTCATCCATCTGCACATTAATACTCCAACACAATTTGACAGTTACAAGCCAAAACCGGTTGTTTTCAGTGGAAATACCATATTCTGCTTGGTGTTTTTTATTTTTTGTGTCAGACTCACATTTTTGTGCTCCTGGTTTATTCATTTCTAATAACTCAGTCAGACAAGTCCGCTTGTGGGTAAAACAAGATTAACGTACAGGTGCTCACATTTAATCTTTGTGGTCAGTTCACCTGACTATAGTAACGTAATGGAGGGAGAGATCTGGGACTGCTTTGTACTGAAGCTGTGGTGATAAATCAGTTATGTTGGGATAAGTGGGATTTATTGGCTGGGTGCAGCATTTCCTCATAGCCAACTGCAGTGAAGTGTAGCTATTTGGGATTAGCCGCTTACTTTGCATTCAGGTTGCCCTGGCGAACCAGACTTGCCAAGCAACTACGAAACAAGCCAGGCAGTGTCACAATTAGGCTAATGACAGCTGAGAGTGAGCTCAGTCAGTGCATGGAGTTTGACTGTTGTGGGGTGGAGGAGGAGAAGCGGGATTTCAGGGTGAGGTTGCTGTAGAGATCCCCACTCAGTCAGGTGCGCCAAACAGAGCAGAACAGTTGGCCGAGCATGGTGGAGTCTGGAGCAGCGTAGCTCAGCTCTGGGCTGATGTGACCTGCTGCCACTACTAACAGTTAGTGTGTGAAAATAGAAGAAGAATTAGAAAGAGGACAGCACAGAGGAACTGGAGGATGTTAAGGGAGGGATGGGGACAGATGGAGACAGAGGGAAGACAGTGGTGGTCATAAACCATACCCACTAATGCTTTGGATTCTAATCTGGGACAGAACCACATCAGGCTTTAGGAGCTGACACACAAGTGGATCACAGATATCTACCACAGCCAAATGAGAGGGCAACATGGACTTTTACCCTGCCACCTCTCTGCTATCCTGTTGTAATAGAGTATTTGAGTATTTGAACAAAACATTTGCAGCTAATGTCCTGCTTTTGTGGCTTGTTATTTTGTCAGCAGCGTATTCTGACCAGACCTACAGAGATGTTTTAACAGTGTCGCACATTTTGGTAAATTCTGCGGCCTGTTTGATCAAGGTTAAGGCATCAAATTTATTCAAATATTTAATTCTATATTTGCACAGTCAAACCTTCTTAAAACATATGCAATGCACTTGTCTGCTGATGGAGGACCATGCCACCAGGAAAAAGTGAAAACAAAGTGACTCAGAGATCATGGGGGTTGAAATAATGAAATCATAGCCAGGAAACTCCCCAGATATTAATCCAACTGAGAACATGTGATCAATCCTTAACAGGCAAGTGTACAAGCAGAAAATTACAAATCATGATCAGCTCAGGGTACTAATACAGCAAGAGTGAATTCCCATCAGTCAAAATTTGGCTCTGAGATTGATATCCAGCATGCCAGAGCCGTTTGGCTTCAAACTCCTGGGTTCAGAAACATTATGCCACTTATTGTGAAGGATAATCAAACACTGCTGGTGTTTTCTTTAACTCTTTGCCAAGTTTTAAATGCATTGTCAAATACAGCCAAAACATATTAGTTTAACTAAATTAGAAAAGCAAACACACACACTTATATGCAACTGAATCCATGCAGTTGGAATGTTTGTTCTTTAATTTATTTGCCAAAGACTATTTTGTTATTGACAAGGTTGAGGACACCACTGCAGATACAATAAAATAATTTTCCTGAGGGTTGTTGCGAGGGCGGCTTGTCCTTCATAAATCCCTCATCGGGTGTCTTAATCCTGTGTTGATATGAGGCAGAAACATGATCCACAGAATTGAATTAGCTGTGACAGATTGACTGGACACAGGAAGGCGATCCTCTGCTCGGTATGCTTCATTAGATGGTGCTCTCATTTCATTTAAGGCTGTAACAAATGCCTGTTCCCACGTCACCTCTTAAAACGTCAAAACATGGTTGATAGTTTCAACAGCCAGATTATAGCAATGAAATTTTAGTCTCGAGAACAGCTGCTGAGAACAAAGCCGCTGCGTTTACTGAACTGGTGGGCGCCCTGTGGCAACAACAAGTCGCGCTGTGCTTTGGATTTTGACCTGAAGGTTTCATGTTGCTTTTACAATTTGCAATCAAATGCTGTTGTTAAAGGCAGAGCCAAACACCTTTTTTTTTAAGACACTCGTGAACAATTCAAATGATCACTGAGCCTTGAATGATCCCAGTGTGCAAATCACCCTTCCTGGGCCGGCTGTGCAAGCTTCATTGGAGAATACAGCCAATTTTCCAGTGTGATGCTGGCGACAGTTATTTGCAGTGGTGCTGGCTGTTTGTCCAATTAGTGCTGATACGGCTCTGAAGCAGCTGTTCAAATGAACTGTGATGGGTAAAGACTTAATATAAACACTGCTACTGTGACTTTAATAGAAGCAAATGAAAACTGTCAGGTTTGCTGTTTGCTGGGAGCCGACTATTGCTCATAATCTGGTGAAAAGAAAATATCATTGATGTCTCAGTTTCTATTCATGAGCCTTAAACAAGACCTAAAACAAGACCTAAAACAACCAGAATGTGTTGAATTTTGGTAGAACTTTATCCGGCTGTACTGCTCTTTCAAACCTACTGAGCTCCAAAAACTATCCTCCTCAATAAAAAGCTGCTTGTCCAGAATCAAACAGTAGTTAATAGATAATCACTTTCAGCTGAGCTCTGAAAAAAACAGAGGCTCTGTTTGTTGCCCCCGACAACATCATCCCACTTATGAAACAACAAATAGGTCCCTTAGCATCTTCTGTTGAAACTTATTTTCCAAACCAGGGAATCATCTTTGACTCAACAGTGTCTTTAGTAAGTCATTCTAAACAGTAAAAAGCTGTTTCTTTCATCTTTGTAACATCTCCAGATTAAAACCCCTTTTGCCCAAGCCTGAATTGGAGATGATTATTCACACTTTTATATCTTCACATCTTGATTACTGTAACAGTCTCTTCACCTATCTTAAAGCAACACCACGTAAGACTGTGCTCTTTAGCACCCTCTCTGGTTGAGAATTGCCATTGTCTGTTACCAATGTTGTAAATATTGTCGCCTCATCTCCAAGCTTCTATTATGAAGTAAACTATGAACCAGTGAGCAAACAAAGAACTTTAGTATTACAGTCTAATATCAACCAAACTCAAATGCACAGGCCATGGAAGGCACCAAACTAAAACACACAGGATGCAGAAGAAAAAAAGTATGACTTACTAATCCAATAGCAGCAAGGCTAGGACGTGTCAGAACTCACTATTGAGCCTGACTGCGTGTTCTTAGTTGCTGCAGAGAACAAGATTCAGTTCAGTTCTCAAGCTAAAATATTTATTTTGCAGTCATAAACATCAGTTCGTGGACCAAAGCTGTAGAACTATTCCTCCCAGCCTTGGATACCTAATGTTACAGAGTCTAACAGAAAATTGTGCACCCCTAGTTGGGGAGGTGCTGTGATTTAGAGTTAGCTCTCCTCGGTCTCCCATCTTACACAGTCTTAATTGGTCCTAATATAGTTTAACTGGGACCCAGGCTGTGGCATGAGTGCGATTTTTCTTGTTATAAGTCGAACTAACGATGAAATCATTTTAGAAACCTTTTTTTTGAGAGGGTTTCAAGTTCCGTTGTGCTGCTTTACTAAGAAGGAGTTTGACCGCCTTCAGGTTGCCCAATATTCTGCAGCAAGATTTTTAACTGGTACACGTAACCAGATTCACATTACTCCTGTTTTATACTCTCTTCACTGGTTACCAGTGAAATTTAGAACTTTTAAAAAAATCTTGACTCTAACTTTTAGAGCCCTGAATGATCTCTGACCTGCTACAGCCATAGATCCTGACCTACCTTGAAGAAGCAGTTGAAAGAAAGGCTTTTAGTTTGCATTTTAGTTTTAATTTTCTTACTGTGGAGTCCTGGTGGAAGGTGGAATGCATTTGAAATCGCACTCATCCAATATCACCAGCTGTCATTTGATCATAGCTACCAATGCTATTGGTATTACCCAAATCATTGTACAGTAAATGGTGATAAGACCATTTATATTAGACTTCTGCCAAATGATAATTAAAAAAAGTAAGTTTCTTTTCTTTGTTGGAAAAGTGTTGCGCTTAATTAAATCAAATCAAACACATAAGAAAAAAATATTCACAAGTGTTGGTACTTGCAGCCAGAAGTGACATTTTCAACTAGAGTGAATATGTTGAGACTGAGTTTACAGTGATACCCTCCGAAGCGTGAATTCTTTAAATAGATCAGAGAGACACATTGCTAGCTTGTGGCTGTAGTAATACCTCCCTTTATAAACCCATTCCCACTCTCTACAGAGAGCCATCTTTGTGCATACCTGCCTGCACAACAGCTCCCTGCAGGAAAAGTAGAGAGAAAATCTTGCCAGGAGTTTCTGTCTCCAAAACTTTTTTTTTTTTTGTTTTCTTGGCCAGTTTTTGAATTATTTAAAACGCTCAGACTCTGCTTCTGCATTCAAACGTTTTTTTTTTTTTCTCTCTCAGTGATGGTGATGGAATAGAAGAGGAGAAATGGCAGGCAGCCGCCGAGGAGGAAGATGCTGTTAGGGGTGACTGTAATGTGTTATTTTCTTTCAGCCATTATCCAAGCTGGGTATATATGTCTACACCAAAGGGCTTGGCACTAGAAATGGTGAAAAATAATGTCCCCACTTAGCCGAGCTCCCATTTGGCATGACTACATCCATGTTGGTCTCCTCTCCGTTGTTCCTCAATCATGTGCTGATGATTCTTTACGAGGCTCCCATACATAGTCATGATATTTGAGACACGGCGTATAAAAAGGGTAAAGTGGCACAAAAAGGGTGGATGAAGAGGGATAGTGAAGGAAAATGAAAGCATCATATAGTGTGAATTCCATACCTTCAGTTATGAGAAATTTGCAATCTTCACAATGATAATGTCGCAATGATAATGTAAACAGCCATTATTCACCACTTTACGCCTGAACTTTTCCTTCTGTGAAGCAGAAGATGTTCAAAACTGAAAGGCAGATGAGAAAATATCAGTAACAAGAAAGAAGTTGAACATATGAAACCAGCAAAGCATCAAGTTAGTGTTTCACGGCCAGAAGAACACAGGAGAACAGAACCTGGGTGGAACTGAGAAATGCATGTCAACATAAATAATCAGGTTATGCAGACAAACATTTAATATCGTGCCCTAGTTGTAGCATAGTTCCGTTCTAAATGTTGCTCAGTGTCTCAGTCGTAGAATCAAAGACCTGCTCGCAGCAAAGTCATAGTTTCGTTTGCCGGTTCCTCCTTGTCACTGCTGAGCTGGTTCAGACTGCAAAAGCCATGTGTCAGCTACAGGCAATGCTACAGAGAAGACATCCTGCTATGTTTAAGAACTGTGCATCTGAAAAGATTTCAGTGGGGTACTTAATATGTACAGGAAACAGAAACACTCTCATAATTGTCTGGTGGTTGAAGAATTGTTTTGGTGCTGAATGTAATCTGTTATGACTGGATCTAAGGAAGACTGCATTACATTTATATTTAGCTTGCATATGATAACACTATACCTTTAACTATACCCTAACCCCATACTGTCACTCACAGTATCCATTATCCATTATCCATCCATCCATCCATCCATCCATCCATCCATCCATCCATCCATCCATCCATCCACACTCATCATGTGTTCAGCAGTGTTGCAGGGGGCCCAGACCTCCCCTCCCCAGTCAGGGGATAGGATATGAAAGTCTTCCCAGGCCATTTGAGAAATATCATTTCTGAGTGTATCCTGAGTCTACTTTGGGGACCTGCTCTCTGTTGCTCACCCCTGAAACACCCCCCCAGGGGGTTGCCCAAGAGGCATCCTAACCATATGCCCAAACCACCCTTAATTGGCTCCTCTTGTTGTAGAGGACAAAGTTCTCTACCCCGAGTCATTCTGTAAAAACTGTTCTTCTCACGAATGGAGAGTCCAGCCCCCCTGCAGAGGAAACTCACTTGTATTCACGATAATGTTTGTTTGGTCATGACCCACAGCACATGACCACAGTGAAGATAGGAATACAGATTGATTGGTAAACAGAGAACTTTGACCCTTTGGTTTATCTCTCTCTTCACCTCAAAAGGCCGGTACAGAGACTGCATTGCTGCAGAGACACAGTACCAAAACATCTGTTGATCTCCCGTTCCATGTTTGCTCCCCTATAGTAAACAAGACCTCAAGGTGCCTTCAAGACTACAAGCAGCACCTCAGCTCCAACCTGTGGAGGAGATTCCACCCTTTTGTGACTGAGAACTATGATCTCAGATTTGGAGATGCTGATTTTCACCCCCACTACTTTACTTAAAATGATTAAAATGTAAATACGCAAACTTCACCTCATTATTGTTACGTGTAGTAAGGTTTCCAGTTATTGAAAAGAGGGTAAACCATGTGTGGTGCTCCAGCATGCTGTTTTGTTCAGTTCATTTCAAGTGTATTTATATCACACACTCTGCTTTTCACCCAAAGAGAGCTGGGATAGGCTCCAGCAGGAAGTTGTAACCTTAAATGGGAATAAGCATGGATAGCTGGATGATGGCTGGATGGATTTATATCACAGATTCACAGCTGAAAGTCTTGAATTTAAATCATTATAGGTGCATATTCTTGATTTGGAGTTGCACCAGCACCTCTTTATGCTTGAGATAGACTCTGGTCTCTCTGTTGTAGATATGCCAAAGAAATAAACGATAAAATGTCTAGAACTCAGAGCAGAGTACATCCCAGCAAACCCTTCAGGAATAAATATTCTAAATAATACACTTTTGAGATGTAAATCACAGTCCTGCCTGGTGCATTTTGTGAAGGCCACTACTAGATTGGACAAAAATGGGCCCCATCACCCAACCTAAACCAGCTCTATTAAAACAAGCCACCAATTACAGCAAAGAATCCTTTTGAGTTGTTCCATATGCTGTCTAATCCATCACCAGCCTGTTGTACTGGTAATCTTACCACTATTACTAACAGGATTGATACTATCCTTTACAATTATGTGAACTAAATATTTATAGTCTGTAGCTGGTGTGTATATAAGGTTGTGCTTTGAGCTAATATCTTACATACTTGTAATACTATTAAATTTTAATTAAGTGTGTTAGTTACTTACTTTTGCAAATTAGCACTAAACCAATAAGAGATCATGGTAATTTTATCACAAAAAAACAAACAAACAAATGGCACAAGATGCAAATTCTGGGTGCTGAATGCATTTATAGACTTAGTGCAACAGAAATTCATTTTGTTTACCTTAAAATATTACTTTCAGTTTCATTTGAAGGAATACTTTCTTACTTTCAGGACGGGGTTCAGTCCTTTGAACTGCTTTAGATGTTCATGTTCATCTGCACAGATACTGTATCTGGATTTTATTTTAATCCATAGACGTGTTCATGCTCCATCCCTGTACGTCCCTGTTTCATTTTTTTTTGCACTACATCATATAAAATTATATAAAGCAGCTTATTTATTTACACTCACAGATTTATTAAATTGTTATTTTAAGATTTATGAATTTCAATTGCATATAAAATTTCCATCCATTTGAATCACATAGATTTAACATAAACAGGCCTATAAAATAGATGTAAATGTATGTAAAAGATTTATACAATAATATAGATAAACCCAACAGGTTTTAAATACGCAATCATTAATGATCAAAAATGCCCGTTGGTGCTTATGTAGATCAAAATCGAGTATAGTATATTGGTTTGTTTCTCTAGTAATGAAAAAAATTCATTGTAAACCACAAATGCCAGTCAGATTTCAGTGGTTGTAGAGAAAAGAAAAATCCCACCGTATTAAATCCTCCACTATTCAGTGGCTGAGCGTAATAAATATAGTAGACATTTCTTTGGAACTGGATGAGGATAATAAGTGTATACGACTCAGGACGTTATTACAGAGGCTTGTTGCCTTAATATTCTTTTAGTGAAACTTGCAGCTTCTTGTTTGTTGTTCCCCTAAGATAAAAGGCTCAGTAGTTTTAGTGGAGCTAATAATGACTCTTATGGGAAAGTTGCAGGAGATGCCAGACCAGTGCTGCACAATCAAAGGAATGTGTCCCCGACCTGTTGCCTTGTCTGACCCATCTCAGCTCAAAGTTGTGCATTCACTCCCCTAATTGCCCACCTGTGGGAATATTAATTAGGCTAGTACACTGGTTTTAATCAGGGAGAGTACCACAATTAGGATCCTATGACTGCCTTCAGAAAGTTAAGATATGGCAAGAAATTAGAGCGAGAAAGAGGGACTTGGAGCCGTGTCAGAGTTGGAAATGACTGTTTAGTAAATGAAAACAAACTACTAGTGGCATTTTAAGCCACCTCTCGCACAAGTGAGTACTTAATGATGCACATTAAAGTAGGATTTATTAAGGAATCTGTAGAAGGCTATTAGCAGCTCCTTTGATTTATTCATTGGGGGGCTGATGCAGCACAATAAATATGGAAATAACTTCTGGCCTTTTCAGTGAACAGCTCTGGGGAGAATAAGATTTGAATCTAAGGGTGTCAATATCTTGTTAGGAGATGGGCTCATGATAGCTAGTTAGAGGCCTCTCTCCATGACTGTGTAATCACAGGACGGTCATAAATTTTATTTGCTTTGATTCTCTCTGCACATAGGCTCAGAATCTATATAGGACTATATGTAATGCAGTATATTTTATACTGACTCATATTTTTGTCAAAAGCTGAGAGTACAGTAAAGCACGCTCATTCTTGTTAAAATCAGATGCAAATACGAGAACTGAGCACACGTATGTGACTTTAGCACATATGAGGTGACTTCTAGAGTAAAGTCAGTATTACTAAACTAATCCCATGGCCATAGTCCATCATCTGTACTATCACAGAAGAACACAGATTCAGTTACGCATGTCTCAGACACAAATGCAACAATCTCACATTCACATTGTTTTGGATCAAAGCACATGTTACTGTTATTATTGCCTGACATTTTGTAAACTTTTTTTGCAGTTCAGCAGGTTCAGTCATGATTTTCAAGTCCTTGTCTTCATCTGACTGAGCAGCACAGTGCCTTTTGGACTCTGAGCAGTATATCTTCACATTTATGCATCGATTCAAAGACATGATGTGTGTGTGGGTGTGTTGTAATGATATCATGTTGGACCACAGAGATCTTTGCTTCTAGAACTACGCTCATCTTGACATGATATGTCCCTGAGGGAATTTGGACTTATGCATACTATTTATGCTATTTACTAAAACCCTTCTTTCTGATGAACAAACAAGCACAAGGCCTGTCCACTTTATATGTATGCAATGTTTCATTTCCCCATAGCCTCTAAGGAAATCTAAATAATAATTCTGTGTGTAATTATGCCAGTAACTCTCTGCACCGGTGGATTGGCATTACTGATCTTCCTTTGGGATCGCGCTGCCTTGCACACACATCAAAGCTGTAACAGAGAGACTGGCATCCAAACAGAGGTCTGTGTTTTCCTATTTGTCTATTTCATACAGTAATATGGAACAACTGTACGTTCCCCTGCGAGCATGTGAGCAACTAAGCAATAAACATAAATCCTATGTTACAGCACTTATTATTTTCTTGAGAAACACACAAATAAGATGCGTGGCTCTAGTGCATAAGGATATCTACTCTCTCTGTTGAAGATTAAGAAGCGAGACATGTCGCATACTATTAAGAATACCCACAAGGAAAGAGACACAGCAAATATTTCGTGCAATGATTATTCAGACAATATATTTAAGCATATTTTTTGAGTGATCGGTCTGTCTTTTATCTTCAACAGACAGTGGACTTCAAAAACAGTTCCATTCCAAAGATATAAACACTGAAGTGCCTCAAATGTATGCAAAACCTCACGCACAAATGCACATGTACACACACACATACACACCTGAATAAGGTATGTTGTGTTAAAAAGACAGTTTAACATACAAACAATGGAAGTACAATTTCAAACAGACCAAGGGAGCATATTTACACAGATCTCCATGCATTACAGTTACACATCCCTATCCCGCTGTTCAAGCAGATAGCAGTTAGAATTTGCCAGAATTTCATTGTGAGTGCATGTTTACATTTGCAAGCGCAAACACCACATGGGTGTCCAAAGTCATTGCTAACTCTTAAATGGGAATGTATCCAGCTGTTGCCCTTTGCTACAGATTAATGTGTGTATATATGTGCACATTTTTGAAGTGCATAAATGTTTTAAATGGCCATACTTGTCTTTCAAACCCCTGTGATCTGTTTTAACCAATCAACTTTTGCTGTGAACTTTTGAAGTTCACAGCCAGAAGAATACTGTAACAGCATCATATTATTTGTATTAATTTGTTATTAACAAAAGGTTTCTGGGCAGTTTACATGATTGACAGCAGTGAAGATAAGTGCTTAATTTAGAGCTTACTTCTTTATTGTTAAATACAGAAACCCTGTGCTATTTCTCAGCACAGGTATGAATGCTGCCTGTTCACAGGACATTTAAGAAACTGCACTTCGACCCGGCCATGGAACACTGGGTCATCTCTATACACTTGCTAGGAACCTGGAGGGAGTATGGGAGTTTGCCAAACTGGTCCACATGTGTTTTGTAGACTTGAAGAAGGCAGTCAAACATGACTGTTGAGGTGCTCCAGGACTAAGCAGTACTGTGCCCGTTGCAATGAGTCATTAATTCCCTTTACAAACAAGGAGTTTGGTCTGCATTAACTAGGAATCCTTCAAGGTGGTATTTGGGCTCCATCGTGGCTGACCCTTGTTGCTGATTCTGTTCTTAACCTCTGTTCATAACTGTTCATAATTTCCAGCCACAACCAAGGAGTAGAGGTGTACCAGTTTGGTGGTGGCTTTTTGCACATCAAGTGGTCTTGGTGGTGCCAATGAGCGGAAAACTTCAGTTCTGCCTGGGGGTGGTGGTAGTGGTGGGGTTTGTACCACATCAGATAAATTTATATGAAGCAATAAAGCTAACCAATCATATGCCTGGATTCATTTGCCATCTACTGACTTTGCTGTCAGCACTGGCATAAAAAAGGGCTTCAAAAGGTCTCTATACAAATCTATGGGTCACATGACCAGATAGTTCATCCAGTTATTTACAGTCAGTGGCACCACTGTGGACACGGTATCAGTCTGTTGTGGTGAACAGCTCTAAGACTAAACCTTCTGTTTACGGTAGCTCTATGTTTCTCACATAACAAATTGTGAATTTTGAGATCATGAATACGAACAGCTGAAATTACTTAACTTTTTGTGGTTGCTGCCTTAAAGTTGGGGTGAGACGTTCAGTCAAAACGGAGAATTTCGGTGGTGGAGGGGACTGAAAGCCTTTGCATTCTCCCAGAGGAGCTAAAGGAGGTGGCTGGAGAGACGGAGGTGTGGCTTCCTCTGTTTAGGCTGCTGTAACCTTGATCCCCCAGATGAAAATTTAATCCATGCCTCTTGCTTTTAACATCATAGCTTTCTATTAGTTAACTTACTTCTTTCAACTGTCCACCTTTCCCTACTTCTGATCTTTACCTGCCTTCATTATGACATTTTCCTGTCATCACCATGTCATCTAGTTAAATTTGCATGCAGTTGGCTCCAAAACCACCTTTATCCTGCAGATCAAAACTGTCATTAGTGACTGAAGACCAGTAACTGATGTTTGTGGCCATCAGCGTTAAAACTCCTTCACTGTGTGGAAGCAGTGGCTGACAGCAACAGCACGTAATCTCCCCAATGATTGCCTCGCATTTCATCATGCACGAGCTTTGTTGGAGTCTGCTGAGATGCTGTTGTCTTGCAGATGAATTTTAGCAGCTGAAATGAGAATCGTTGACTTATTGGAAAGGAAGCTTCTAGCTGTCTGTAAACATGCTTGGCATAAACGTGCTGGACGTTGCCATTTCAGAGCTGATACCTTGAACTGGAGACCTCTTCTCAAGCCAGTCACCAAAGACAACTGCAAACCCAGAGGAGAAGACAGAATTTGCAATATTCTGCATGTCTTCTTTATGCCTTTGTAAATGCAGATATTATGGTACATATCCCAACCCTCGGAGATATAAGGAATTAAAATAACTAAAATTGAACTGGTTTCACTATCAACTTACTAAGCTGCTCATATTGTAAAGAGCACTAAATGTAAAAACACATTTAAAATTTTATATGCGCAGGAACTGGATTAACATATGCACACTTGAAAGACAGTGAGGGATTTTTTTCTCTCTACATAAATACAACCAAAAAACATTTTTTTTACATCAGTTGGGTTTCATCAAAGTGTATAAAGTCTGAACCATAAATTCAAGATTTTGTATTTCAAATAGCCAAAATTACAGTTGACAACAGGGTTAATTCAATGACACATGCAAATAATTAGTGAATAGAAAGTGTTATACTACAAAGTTATTCACCCTGGGTGATTGAATTCAATGGATTTGAAAAAAACAGATAAAATAATATAATGATGATATAGAATAAAAGTACTTTGGGTGGTCTGTTTCATGTGTTCAGCAGATTTATATAATTTATACTTAGCATGCACACATTTTATTTAAGCATCAGAAAAACAGCCATTATTGGAATCTGTTGTTAATTATCTAGCTAATTCACAAATGCCATTGATGCAGCTCAGTTTATACAGTCTATAATATGTACTCTGTGTACTTATGTATGCAGTGTTAGGATGTGTGGTGTCCCAGTGTATCAGTGTAAACATGCTCTTCCTGGATGTGTCGACAGCAAACATTCAACAGCTGCTTTACCCGAATTATCGTCATGATACTGCCAGGATTTGACTTTGTGTCGATTGTAAATTCCAAAGAAAATGAACCTAATTTTCAACATTGTGTGCGTCTGAGCTCCTCTCTCTTTAATGAGAGATTAAAGCTGAGTCATCGTTGGCACCAAAGATGGGCCGCCATTTTTTTCAGTGTTTTCAGTTAAAATAGAAGTAAAAAAAGATTTCCAAGTCAACAGGATGTTGAAAATCAAGGGAGCACACGCTAATCAATCTTAATGCACTTATAAACTCAGAATTGTATGTATAAGTGCACAAGGGCGTGATTTGAAACACAGCCAGCGTCTCCAACCAGTAAAGCTGTGGAAGAAGAAGTAAGTCAGTTAGGGAAGGACAACAGTGGACAGCATCCACCACATTGCGTAGTATTTCCTCTTGGCTTGACGAAGCTGAGATTTATTTGAGAAAAGACTTTAGAGTGGTGAATCATGTGTTTAGCTCCATGTCACATGGAAGAGGTGATCTTTCGTGGACCAGTCCACTGACTGCAGTATTTCTAGCTCCACCTTAAATGTACCGTACGCCTAGTTTTGGTACGCAACAAAAAGGTGCCAGACACCAGTACGGTATGTGTTTATTTAGGCATGGGTTGCAAAAGCAAACCCTCACATCTGTTTATAACTCTAAATGAGTCATAAACAAATAAAGCTAATTGCAGCCAGCTCCAGCTGGCTTGCCAGTAATTAAGGCTAAACAGAGTCCGATGCTGCACAGATTCAGAGCCACAGATGATTTTAAAGATGGTGGAGAGACCTCGGATTCTTTGGAGAGACTAAATGACACCTTTTCAAACCATTCATTCTGTCAAATATTAATGCATCATATATCAAATTACACACAAGAACTATTAAAAGCCAGCCATCAGAGCTGACTAGAAGCTTTAAGTAAAGCTTTTAACATCTTCTATCCATTTCATATCAACTTGAAAACTGTGCATTTGTGCAAATCTGTAGCTGGGCTTAGACCTAATGTTTCCACATTCCAATAAGACCTGTCATTATTTTAATTTTGTTATCACATGAAAATCA
>JBAMYA010061253.1:0-27905 GCA_037176975.1 Arrhamphus sclerolepis | reverse complement strand
GTGATGTGGAGGTGATGATCACCTGGTTGCTCCTTCTGGCAGCACTGCTGTGTGTGTGTGTGTGTGTGTGTGTGTGTATATATACTTGAACTTGTTGTGTCATTGATGTTCATTCAGCTCACTGAATGTTCGTAGTAATAAAAAGAGATCTGCTTTTTTTAGAAAGTAAAAGTAAATAAAAACTCATCAAAAGTTTCTAATCAGAACTGAAGTTGTGCTTTTATAAGGATTTATTAGCAGAGGGAGAAAAACACATTTGGTCTCATTCATGAAGTCTTTTATGTGTAAATCTGTGAGCAGATTTGCACACAAACGACCTTCTGAATAAAAACCTACTCCAGATTCAAAAACGCTGCCTGAAACTCCATCTTCATTACAACATGTGTACTAGTGTATCTCAACCGATCACAGGTTGGGGGGTGTGCTCATTAATTAGCATAAACCCTGCCCAGGAATTACCATATAAGGAGGTGTAAAGGGGAAGTCGCGATCTTGAAATATTCAGGTTAACTCGTAATCTTACGAATCCAACTGAGACGGCAGCGCTGGCAAGTGTTCTACTTTTAAAATGCTCCCGCTGAGACCTGAGATCAGAGATAGAAATAAGAAAAACAAAACCGCTCTTCCATTACCTGCGTGAGCAGGACTTAACGCCATGCTTTCTGTCAAACAGTCTTCGAGAAGTGAAGTGAAAAGCCTCTGATGTTAGGATGGATGCAACAAAAATAATTAAAAAGAGGGTGCGTTCCTTAACAGCCCAAGTTCTTGCATGGGTGTCTGTCATAAAAGTGTTATATTTCAAATTTATTCACATGTTTAAAACACGTGGTAAAGTCTGAGAATGGCAGCAATAGTTATAACTATTAACTTCATAAATGACTATCTTCATGAATGTTAAAACGTGAGTACCTTTTGTTCTGCTCAAAGTTTACACACAAATCTGTTCTCACATTTCATAAATGAGGCCCAGTGACTCAGTGATCAGAAGGACTGTGTGTGATATTTTCTGTCCCCAGTAAACCAGGAAGGAGAACACAAATACAGTCACCCTTTGATTGACTGAGCTTTTGTTCGTGAAATAACCTATTTTGTTCCAACAGAAAATTGTTTCTTTAAGACCTAATCACCTGAAGAAAGAAGCTGTTTGGGGCCAAAAAAACCAGCTTTTAGAGGCTTAAATGTCACTGTAGTTTAAAGTGTTTAATTTTGACCTTTAAAGTGTAACTACATTCTCAAATTCAGCTGGAACCAATTCTTCCAGCAGCTTTAAAGAGTGGGGAGCAATAGACTGTTGGAGGCACAATAGTGTGCGTGTGTGTGTGTCATGTTCACGCTGCCATCTCAGATGCAGTTCCTCAACTGACCACTAGGTGCTGCCTTCAAATTTCAGCTTAACAGCAGAAATGACCATATTTACAGCCTGGTACAATATGCAGGCGAGCCCTCATTAGTGTGACACGTTTGAACCAAACTCGTCCAGTAATGCATGCACATGCAACATCAGTGCAGTCACAACGTTCTCGTTAACCCTGGATTCATCATGACTATGAAAAAATAAATATATAAACAAACTGCTGCCCATGAAATATCCAGGAAGAGAGTTATTTCTTATATTGACCCAGCTAACTGCTAGTCGGTATGCTGTATGGAAAAATAGCCAAGTGAGCTGAAGAGTGAAAGGAAAAGAGAGGACAGCCAGCTATCACTTTATCACTTTTTCTACCACACACTTACTTTCAAACTTTATCAACAATATTACCAATAGTACCTGACTAAGAGATCAACACCTGCTAAGGGATTACAGATGAAAATAAGCTTCTTCTGTTTGTTTTTTTTTTTTTTTTTTAACTCTGGAACATTTGCATTTTTAATTGAAAGTGAAATGTTGCCTAAAGTCCTTTGTAAGTAAATAAATAAATGAAATAAATGATACCAGGCTCATTTAATAATGTGTGTGGGCTACATTCCTACACTCTTTATCCATGGCATACTGTCTAAATCAGATCTGTGAAAGAAAAAAATAATAATTAGCACATTTCATGTACTTTAGGCTGCTCAGACTGTCAAAAAAAGCCTTTCTAGATACAATCTGGATGCTAAAGGTTGGATTCAGGTTAGTAGTGTACATTTATGGCTTTTTGAAAGTCGCTCTAATCAGTGTTTGTGTCATCTATCTATCTGGATGGTTGTCTAGCAAGCAAATCTGGCCGTTTCTGTGGTCACCTACATGTCTTTACCTCAGCAGGAGTTCAGGCCGAACTCCACCTCTTAGTAACTTCAGCAGCTTCAAAGTGAAGGGCTAAAAGTCATTAGACGTCCAGAACTGAACGTTTATAACAGAAGGAGAAGCGAGGTTAAATAAAAACAAACATAGTCATCTATTTCCTTTTTTTCTTCTCTCTTTTTTTCTGTACCGTTTTCTCACTATCACTGGAGGCCATGAGGCTGTTAGATTATTTGTTGGTTTCAACTTTATCTGATTTTCTTTTTATTTTGAGCAGTGTGTAGTTATACAATTTGTGTTGTTGCTCACATTCCACACCAGGTATTTGCAGGAAATTAATGGTTTATTTTAATGATTTCTTTACATGCCTATTCATTTTTTAAATTAGCATCTCATTTATTTAGTTGTTTTATTTAATTTATTCATTTCATTCAATGCACCAATTTACTAATATTAATCTAGTTAGTCTCTCTAAATTCAGCACTGCAGTAAAATACAACAGAAAATCTGGTGGTACTTTTTTTTTTTTTTTTTTTAAATACATTTATTATTTTAGATGTTCTTTTGTATGATCAATTATGATTTGAGAATGATTATGTTGTAATTCATATTTTCTTTTGCTGGTGAAATATTTCCTGTAGACAATAGGCTGCAGCTCAAACCTTTCTGCAGGCACGGTGATAAAAAGTAACAAAACAAGCAATACACATCGTTTATTTAGTTTAATTTTCCAACTTCAAACGGCCATGATGTAATACTGCAATGCTGTGGCGCGTACGTCACATAGCTCCAAAGCAAAAAAAAAAGCCACATGTCTATCACCTCATGGCTAATTTGACGTTTTGAAAATGTCAGTTTTGTTACCCTTAAAAAACATTTTGTTCCCTCTCTCTGTATATAACATCTCCTTTTTAAGCACACACACACACACACACACACACGCACAAGCCGACTCTGTTATTACTCATAAAACTTGGTTAGGAACACGTGGTCTCATTAGTGTTTTGCTTGTCTTCTTTCAACAGGGAGCTGTCTCACATTCAACAATGTGCACTGTACAGAATACGCACACATGAATATACATGCACACGCACTATGCCTTCTAGTTAGACTCCAGGCGCCTGTCATGACACTCGCAGCCTACATCCGTCCCACTCCACTAGTCTCATGACTTTTGACGAAAAAATAAATAAATAAAACGGCTTGCACGCCCTCTTTTGTTCTCCATGTACACGCCAACACCCACGCTCTCTCTCTCTTCCACAATAAACGTGCTGAGCTCCTCCATCAATCATGAAATTAATTTAACACATTAATTAACCATTTATATATACAAAGCCTCATCTTTACAAGCTTTTTGGCATTCAGTCTAACAAGGAAGGTAGCTTCTAGACAGCTGCTGATGATCTCCAGAGGTGTCGCTCTACTTTACCCTCATTTCATGTTTTGAGTGGATCATAGAGGGAAACAGATTATCTACCTGCAGTAACATTATTCACTTGAATGTCAACAATGACAAGTTAGACAAAAGATCTGACAGCCAGAAATAATTAATAATTTTTATTTTTATTTTTTACTTTTTTTTTTCAAATGTTAGGTTTTTGTGTGTCTAGGACACATTAAAATACATTAAAAGAAAAAGAAAAGCTCTCAGTCATCAGCCGATCATTAAGTCATCATGGGATCTTGCCCTCAAGGGTTCACAGAGGAGATGAAACCCAGGCGGACCATCTGATGTCATGAAGAGGATTTTCTTTCTTTGGTCAAATGGAGTCTGTTCCTGACCTACAATGTAATTCAGAATACAAGACAGAACATTGCATTTTTTTTCCTCTGTGACAATTTTTATAAACATTAGCAGCCAAAATTGAAATCACAATTAAAAATTGAATGAACTGCACAAAATTTCATCTGGACTTGATGTTTGATGTTATGAGATAAATCTGTATTAGTTGAAGTTTTATTACATTTTCACATCAAATGTTCAGTATGAACTCAACACTGACCTTCATAAATATTTAATAACCAGTTTTTAGAATAATTTTGGAGGCAGATGCACTTACCGGATAGATGGACGGCATATATAATATAAAATGAAGGGAATGAATGGCGTATAAAAGAGCTTAGGCTTACCTAAAAAGATAATTGGTCTACTTTATACAGACATCCTCATGTCAAGTGTTAATACCGGAACAACATCCAAAATGTGAGCTTCCAGAGCTGAAATGAGGCTAGCTTAGCTCTGCTGGGACCCCCATAGTCTGCTGGTTGTAGGGGTTTAACCTTTACCATCACTGAAACCTGCCAGCCCCTCCTGTTTCAAATGTCTTTTCTTCTTTTTATTTATTTATTTATTTTTTAAACAACACAAGAAATGACCACTGCAATTGGCAGACATAGCCGATAGCTGACTATCAGAAAATCTAATTTCCCTTATTATACATAACTATGTTACTTTGTTTAATTTCACCTACATAAAGATTCACTTCATGGTTTAGTTTTTTTTTGTTTGTTTGTTTTTTAATTTACTAGTGTTGATCCCCGCGGGGAAATTCCTTCTCTGCATTTAACCCATGTGGGCTACTAGATCCAGAGCAGTGGGCTGCCACGGTGCAGCGCCCAGGGGGCAGGCAGGGGGTTTCAGGTTCCTTGCTCAGGGAGCTCATCCACGAATGTGGATGTGGGGAAGCGCTTGTGCAGGCTTCCCGCCACTCACATCATTGGTACCGGCCGGGGGATTGAACCGGCAACCCTCTGGTCATGTTTGTTTCTGCTGCAAAGTTTGATATTTTAACATCGGCGTTTACAGAGATTGACTTGCTGTTGGAGCCATCACCTAGTGGTCACTCGAGGTACTGCAACTTTTCTCACTTAGTTAATTCAACCCGTAAGTTGGAGGTTACTGCTTGGTCGCATGCAAGGAGTTGACAGACTTTCTGGACTTTCTGGTGATATGCTGCCCCCATGTGGCCAGAAATGATATTGTCGCATAGAGTGTCTTTATAGATGCCTCTAAAAAATACTATATGTGCCACGAGGTGGTCTCCCTGCACAGAGTGGCTTTATGGCTTGTTACTTTCAAATTATTCTGGATAATTTGTCCCTAAATACTTAAATCAAACTGGAAGTGTAAGATGATGTTTCTTTAACTGAAGATGAACATGGCAAGGGGATCTTTGATCAGATTTTTCCCTTTTACCCGCTGAAATCTTCAGTTCCATAATTTCATTTTTTGGTTCAGAAGGCAACATTCAGTAAATCAGAGAAGAGAGTCGGCTAGTGTTTTTGTTTTGTTTAAGCAATGTATTAATAGAATATATGCATAAATGCTGTGAAATGCTGTCTTTTTTTAATTTGTATCTATTTTCCATCCTCTGACCTTTCCTGCATCCTTTTTTCGTCCCCTCTCCCAGGCTTCCCTATGCAGGCTACTTCGGTGGAGTTTCAGGGCTCAGTAAAAAACAGTTCCTGAAGATCAACGGCTTTCCAAACGAGTACTGGGGCTGGGGGGGAGAGGACGACGACATTTATAATAGGTAAGTGAGGAGGGTCGAGGCCTGAGTACTGGCTCTTGATATAGTTATGCCTCCGCTAAATCACAATTGACCTGCATAAAAGAACTTTTAAAATCGTCATAAAACAGAGCACATTTATGAAAGCTAAAATAAAGGAAATGACTTGCTAAAATCAACATTTGGCATTGAATACTGGACAAACCTCCATCTGTTAGTGTTGTGTTCAGTCATCTCTTTGGAATGAAATTCTTGTCAGATCACCAACTGCAACACACAATATCACACGTTCACATCAGCATCTGCACACAAATGCACTTTTCATGCATTATTCATTATTTCCGCCACTACTGGAGACTACAGAGGCAAAGTGAAGTGTCTCAGCTGAAAGTGACACTGAAGCTCTTCATACAGGAGATGATTTATTATAATTATTCAGAGAAGGAGAATGATTAGCAAATAGATTAACCTTTTGAAGTATTTCCGTCAGCTTTTATTGACTTGCCGGAGTACGCTAATGACATTGTTGTGGATGTTGGCTGAAATCAAATCTGAGAGAAGAATAGTTGTTTGACAGGTTGACGGGAGTATGAGTTAAGTCTGCTTGAAGCTTTTAAAAGGGCCTTTAGAGTCATTTGTTTTACCACTCGTCTCTTGAAAATTGACCTTTTGTTCATCAACTGATAACATGACGGTCTAACTATTAATAATTGATAAGTCCAATAAGCTGCATCGTTGTGACACCTTGAAAACAAAAGAGTCATGAAATAAAATGAGTGAAAATCTTCATCACAGTGGCTTATATCTGCTCCAACGTCACAGATTACCTCTTTTAGTTGTATGGAAATGTCAGCTGTGTGTTGCCTCACAGCTCATCTCAAATGAAAATTTCAGCCTCATAAACAGGAGCATTTGCATTCAGAGAACTGGGCACAAACACTCTAATTATAACACAACAGGACGTCTCTCAGCAGACACAATGCCACCTCGGTGTTCATTGTCTCTTTATCCTTGACTCTCTGTTTTTCCTCTTTTCTCTGCATGGGTGTATGAGGGTGTGTGTACATCTTGCTGTCGTGCTCACACTGTGAAGCTTATCTCTCCCCCCAAACAAAGTTACAGCACTGCTAAAGAAAAAAAAAAAAAAAAAAAAAAAGAAAACACAAAAAGAAAGCACTTGAGAGAAGCAGTTTCTGAGTAAAAAGCACTCTTCAGAAGTAGTGGTTGCAGTTGTTTGTCAGCATCTGTCTAGATGTGATAAAGGAGATATATGTGTGGGATCACAATCTTGTGTACATTTATTCCCAGAATTATGTGTCAAAGGACAAGGGATAAAGTTAAATCACTTACTCTTTTCTGAGTTGGAAGCTGCAGTCGGCCATTAGATGCGGTAATTCATTCAAGATATTCTCTGCACGTCAGGCGAACCATTTTAGCCGCTATAAAATTAAGAGATGACAGAGGCAGATATCATTAACTTTCACTCAAGAAAAAAATGATAAAACTTTTGCAATTTTAATTTACATCAGTGTAGGTCTAAAACCTGTATCTACTAAAGGAGCAACTTTAGACACCAAAGTTGAAAACTCAAAGGAGACATGACTAAGTGGAACTGATGAATGAATGACAGACAGCCACGGAGTCTTTCAGGCCTTTAGTTCGACTTTATGGTCGTTAGTATTTTCGAGGCCGGATAATATGAGATGACGCTGGAACACAAACTGTCCATCATTAGAACTTCACGTCATCAAGTTGAGAATACTCCTACTGAGACAGAGGGAAAGAGGAGGAGCGCAAGTGCATCGAAGCGGCGCTTCAAGCCTGCAGTTTTTCAAATTGAGTTGTTGGTTAAATCAGTCAAGAAATGTGGAAAACAAATCCACAAGGAAAAGCAGCCTGAAGCAGCTACCTTGGCTCCCTTTTGAACGCTGTCTGTAGCTCATCAGCTTCTACGTCATGCAGGAGCTTTCAGCTCTGGTAGCACTCATTACAAATGTCGTTTCAGTAGCAACGCTTCATATAAGGATGTTTGAACTGATTTGAGCACAATGAATTTGCAGTGGCTGAAATAAAGCAGACTCTGAAACCTGGTGCCACATAATCCGGTTGCCTTCGTTTGAGGATCTCCCAGACCTGAATAACAGATAATCTACACCAGTGTTGGGTTTCTCGATGGAATAGAATGAATAATTTGAAGAGATATTTAGCTACATCAGTGATTATTGGACACCTGGTCTGCAATCAGCTCGGTTCTCTGTTCCATCTGTTTTCTCTTCTGTCCTTGTTTCTCATGTCCATTGCCAAACGTCAGCCTCACTTCCAGAAAAAAAGCAAATGACATCAAAAGTGAGAAGCTCCCACTCAACCACACCATCTAGGCTTTTTTTTTCCCCAAGGCTATATTGTTTTTGAAATATTTTTCCCTGAGTAATCTGAAAGAAAATGTCCTTTAAAATACATTTGGACAGCCATGTACAGAGATGGTGCATAAATACACCCTCCTAGAATCCGATTGAACAGGGTCATGGACCTTTTGTGTGATCACTGGTGAGACCACCAAATACAACCACTTCACAGACAAACTTTGGAGCTCCTTTCTCTGTTTTAAAGTTTATATGTCTGGTTTGAGACAGTATAGACTGTTATATAATTAGATGATAAATATATCTCTGCTCTAAACTATCTATCCAACAGTTCTGAATCTGAAAGGACTCGAGCGATGCAAGCTGTAGCAGCATGGAGGAAGCAGGATGGAGGCCTCTGCCAAGTCAGATGAATGACTCGCAGGCTCAGTTTCTCTAAAATAACTAAAGACTGTTAAATAGTTTAGAGATAAAAGAGTATTGTTATTCATCAGAGAAAATTACTCATAAATTTGCCTCTGGTCTTCCACCTGTTGGTAAAAGGAGTTCATGGGTGTGAACCATGCAGACAGCTGATGTTTCCACCAGCCTCCATCTGCTCTCTCTTTGAAAGCTGCTCTGAAAAAAAAGGGGGGGGGGTCAACTAAATGACTGAATTGCTCTTTTACACCCTCTGCTCTCATGCTCTCAACTTCAGCACCTTCCAATCCCTCTGTTTGTCCGCTTCTCCAACCCTTCAGCTATTTTGCTTGCTTCCCTCCAGCAGTTTCCTCTTTTATGTTGGTTGTGATGCAGTAGACCATGGCCTCTGTCTGAAATGGGTCCTGCCAGCTTAATACCTGCCTAAGGGAAAGCTGTCCATGTTGCTCAGTGTGGCTCCATGGTGTGATGCTGAGGACACACACCATTTCAACAACTGTCACTGACACTTACCCTCTTTCCAGCCCAGTCAAAAAAAAGTTGGGTGATGTTACTGCAAAAAAGAAGCGAGAGCCAGAGGTTTCTTTCCCACATAGCCTCTGCCCTATCTGTACTTGCAGCAGTAGCCTTGGGCAAACACCGTTCCCAACCCGACGGCTTTCATGCTAGGCCAGCTGCTGCCACGCACACTCCATCTCTCCTCTCCTTGCCCTTTCCCCCTTCCTCTTTATAACCTTCCGGCTTTCAGTGGTGCCTGTGATAGCATCGTATACACAAGCAGCCAGAGCAGCATGTGTCTCTGTGAAGTCTTGACAATCACAGAACAGTGAGGATATTTTTGGATCAACGCTCTGGGAGTGCCAAGCCTTTGATAACTTCAATCAGACACTGAGGCTGGGGCAGGTCAGCAAACATTGTAGAGAGTTTTGAATCTCAAATTTAGACTTTTAGTTTGCTTTTTTTTTAATGATTGTTTTTTTTTTTTTTTAATTATTGTTTCTTCAATCAAACATACTAAAGGCACACTGGAAATTCAGGATAGGTGGATCAACAAGTAAAAGTAATCAACACATTTTTCTGACTGTCGTTAGCGTAAATGCAATAGATGCTGAAAAAGGATTTTTTTGTTATTTTTTTTTTTTAAGTCTTGCATTAATAGGTAAACAGAAAAGATTAACAGGAAATGCCTTTTTTGCAGTTTATTCTGTTTCATGTCAGATTCATAAAACTGCGTTTAATACATAAAACATCACAGCAAGTCAACTGCTTGTACAAATAAAAAGTCTTTGTAGTAAATCTGAGCCTGTTTTAATAACCTTATTTGGTATCACCAGAGGGGTAACATGGTGTACCCAAAGCTTAAGCTATTGGAAAGTACAGGAAAGTGCTCCAAAACAGAGCAAATCCCATTGACTCCCATGTTAAAATGATCAACTTTACAGCAGAAATGAACAGTTGCAGCCTTAAAAAGTACGGCTTAGGTCTCCATAGACAAACTGCTGCATTTCACATCCATCCAGCCACTGTAAGGGGTGCTAATTTTTAAATATCTCATCAGTTAAAATGGTTCAACCACAAATTAATGCATAAGTAAGGGTGTGGTTTTTATGAATACTGTATTGCAGACACTTCCAGTCAATATAATTTCTGAGCTGAATAAAGACTCAAAGGAGCATAAGGGAGCGTTCTTAGTTCAAAATTACAGACCATCATGAAGGGCTCAGGTTTGGCCAGCAGGTGTCCAGTGACAAAGGTAACTCAGCCAGATCCACCACCAGAAACCACCTGACATCACAGAGGGTTTGTCCAGTTCATTTTCTGGAGTCCATTTTTTTTTTTGTTTGTTTGTTTGTTTTTCCTTTTTTGAAATTTATATTTGACGAGCATATCTGCCTCACCACGCAGCTGGGTTCAGTCAACTGTCCACCTGTGTATGATAATACTTTGCCTCTCCAGACTTTGAGTTCATGTAATTCAGCTCCAAACAGCTCCTTAGTTCATTGCTGGACGAAGCCTTGGCCGGGCATCTCCCTCTCTTCTGCTTCCCTCCCCCTCCCTCAGAAGAGCCTGGTGGTCTCCAGCCTTCAAAACGTGTACCACATGTTTAACATCTTTACATTTGTTGCAAAATATCCCAATTAAAATCAGCAGGAGAGTAAGCAGTTGTGTTTCGTGTTACTAATGATACAGAACAGCTCAGAAAAGAAACTGCTTAAGAGCTAACGACCGGAGATTTCACTCAGCAGTATGTGTGTGTGCACGTGCGTCTACTTCCAAAACGCAGCGGTTGCTATGGGGATCGGTGCATTTGATTTAATGCACTGGGACATTTTCCACAACTAGTCCACACATGTCAAGAAACATCGCTTGTGCCGGTCCAGGACGAGCATTAAATTACAGCAATGAAATTCCACACATTCTCGTGGTTGGCTGCCATATTGCCAAGTGTTTTTGATTCCTGATCCATTCACATTGACAGAATGACTAATTCCTGATAGACCTACAGATAGCCTGCAGTAAAATATTGAAATGTTTTTATTTGTTTGGGTTTTGACTTTGCCATTTTAAAATGCATGAAGTGATAGAAAGATGAAGGTTTTGGTAATAGTACCAGCAAGAATTAAAAACTACTTTCACCCCTGGTTGCAAGGTGTAGAAAATGAAAAAAATAAAAACTTTAATGGTATATGTCTGATTCAAAGTGCTATTTTTATCATGGTTTGCTAAGTCAGTTTGATCTCTATCTTTGCAATGTGCTTCTTGGACAAATAAAAGCGAGCATCCTTGAGTATGTGTAGGCTGAACAAGTAACCTCCCCCTCCTAGGCAAAAAAAAGAGCAAGCAGGCACATTTCCCTGATAAAATATTTTCTTTAAAACAGTTACAGGATAGAACCTAACTGGACACAGCGCAGATCAGGTGTTTGAAGTTGAATCAATGCACAGTGAAGAAAAGGTGACAAAGAGAAGATGCAGGAAAGTGTAATCTATCAAAACAAGGGTCTTTGCGACCCCCCTGTAAGCTATATTTACTTAAAAAAGTTTACTCTTGCCATCAGACATATCATTTAAAGGCTGTTGAAGCATGAAGGTGGTGCTTTTGACAGCTGCGGCATTGTTTCGTTGGTGTACGGAGATGGCATGGCGGCGCCTGTTTGGAGGTCTGAATTCCCAGAACAAACAACCAAGAGTTATTCTTAATGCTGACCTGAATATTTATTCACAGATCAGCAGCATCTATAAAGTATCTCCCAGAAAATCCATTCAACCATCAGCAAAATCGGTTACCTCTTTCTTTCATTCTTTCTTTATTATTCATCTGGTGTTTTGTTGATGGTCAGTCGGGTGTCCATGTGGCACTTAGATTGTGTGGTGTGTGTGATACTCGTTTGCCAATCATTCAAGTGATGTTGATGATGTGTGTAATCTGAACAGCCCATCAACAAGCCTTATAGTCTTAAAGCAGTCTAAGTCGCTCTAAATTACTTTTGAATTGTCCAAATGAGTTTTCTCAAAGCAACTCTGGCTTCTTACAGTCCACATATATACATACATATTAGGCTGAGTGGTGATTCTGAACTGCCCTTGGGAGTGCATGGTTGTTTTTCAGCCCTGTGATGGACTTGTGACCTGCCCAGGGTGTGTACGCTGCCTCTTGCACAATGACAGCTGAGATGGATGGATGTTTTATCTGCAGAGCGCCCTGAGATGCCGCCTGCTTTGAATGGTACTAAATGAATAAAACAGAAGTGATTTGAACTTGTTGAAAAGTCTGCTTTGCACTTAAAGCAACGAAACAGCATAAAACAACAATATCTTATTTCACCAGTCTCTTCCTTCCTGCTCTCCACTACTCATGCGAAGACGCTGTGTAATAGGAGAGAGGAACTAAAGTGACTCCAGAATACACTAAAAATGATGAATAACAAAGCTTAAAATGTTTTTCTTTGTTTGGGAACAGAGCAGCTGAAGTTGTTCATAAAAGCAGTTTAAAAAGATATCGATTTCTGTTATTTTTGAAGATGAATAGAGGATGTTTTCTGAAGCTGCCATGTCTGCAGAAATATGGCCGAACCACTGCATAAGATTAGAGGTTAGGCCCCCAGCATTGTCCTCTCCCGATGTTTAGTAAGCTCATGGCTTTTGTAGTATTTAGATCCATTCACATTGACAGAATGACTAATAATGCATTATTTCTAAGTTATGAAGTTAATTCAAACCAGTGGCCTTAATATAAATTTATATGATGGTGGCATTATACAGAGGAAGCTTGTATTTTCGGGAGACATTCAGCCTGTCGTTAATAGAAAAGTGTGAAGCGGGCAGATAGAATTGATGAAAAATTACCTCATTAAATATTCTTCCTTAAATAAGTGCAGGAGGGGAATGGATTAAAAATAATGCTGCTGTTAAACCTAGCTGAATCAAACAGCGATTTCCATATTTTATGTTTTGTTTTGGGTTTTTTCGGCAGTTCTGTTGGTCTCTGGGAACATCATAATGTCTGTGTACAGATCCCAGTCTCTGTGGGACCTTTTAACTTCTGTTACTACTGTACATATAACATGACCAGTGATCCGAGGTTTGTACTGAGACCTCTCACTGTGTGTTTTTTGGGGTTTTTTGTTTTTTTTATGAGTTTGAAAACAAGATGCTTACCACTCTGTGTGTACCCCCTGGGTTGAACTGCAACAACGGAGGAGAAAAAAGAAAAAAAAAAAGCACAATATTGAGGGATGTCCCAACAGAAACTGGAAGCAGAGCTCAGAGGGGCAGAGGAGGAAAGATGCTTCATGAGGAAAATGAGAAACAAGTGCAGGGGGTGCAGAGCCAGGGAGGGAGGGAGGGAATAAGAGAAATGAAGCATTGAGTGGAAGGAGTGGTCCAACAGAATAGCCACAGTCAGCAGCTGCTGCTACAGGAAATCCTCACAGAAGGAGGGAGTGGAGAGGAATCTATCAAAATTCAACTTGTCCAACTTGTATACCTTTTGTAATATATTGTATATTATTTGTTTGCCTAATGAAAAATAAATGAGCTTGTGATATTAATATGAGCTGAACTTCATAGAAATTGAAGTAATTTTCCAACCTAAGTCCATCCAATCATCCTGATTCATCCTCTTCAGGGTCACAGGTTACTGGAGCTTATCATAGTTGTCATCGGAGTCCACGGACAGCTGTCATCTGCTTAGAGGCATGGTATAAACCTGGACACCCTGAACAGGTCACTAGGCCATCACGGCAACCCTTAATCCTTTAGAGTTGAAGCAAGTCTTCCTCTCTTCAGGGATCATCTGTTTTTATTGTCATCTTCTCCTCCAAATCTTCCTCCGTCACACCTGCACGTCTTCTTTCACATCATGCATTTCCTTTTTGCCTCCTCTTGCACTGCAGCTTCCACCTTCATCCTTTTCTGGCACGCAGCTCTCTATCCTTCTTGTCAGTTTACTCTAACCCTTTACCAGTTCAAAATATTCCTCTCCCTCTGCTGCTGTCTCTGGACATGCCTGACCCCTCCTTCACTTCAGTTGTCTCCACGTGACTCCGCTGGCCAATATTACTGTGACCTTCATTTGTCTGATATCTTTTCCCTTTTTTTTTGTTTTTAATCTGAATACTTGGATCCCGTTAGCTTCTGGCTCAGCATCTACTAGCTAAACTATGATTATTCAAAATGATTACTCATCAACTTTGGAAACATGTTGTTGTTTTTTCCTGTAATACTAGTTACTGTAATATTTTCTGAATTATCCTTAAGAATATACTCAGCTAACTAGTGTGAAAATAATAAAGAAATATAAAAAGGAACAATAATACATTTCTTGTAATTAACAAAATAAAATGACTAATGAATGAAGACAAATGTAAATTACACCAAAATACAATTTCTCACATATAATTTAGTGTACTCACCTAATATAAACAGGAAGGTCCTAAGACATTTATTAAACATTTTTGGCAGATTTTATTTAACTAATAATCTGTAACTCAAATCAAGACTTTTAAGGTCTGATCTGCCAATATGGCTCGCAACAAGCGGGAAACTTGTAGTTTACAGTAAATAAACATGATTCAGATCAACTAAGACTGCTTAAATAATATCATGAGAGGTCTTTAGCCAGAAACACCAGCCTGGTTCATATGATGTGGCTTCAGAGATGAGCTCGAGCAGGAGTCTGTTTTTCTTGATTATATTGTTTTTATGATCACTGGAAGGCAAAATTGAAAAGCTAATTAAATAAAATTAGCAACACAGCCCTACATTGCAGGTAGCGGGACATTGTGCTACAGTGTTTATTCTTAACAAATAATGCACTTTTGTTTTTTTTTTACTTCTCAATATATTTATTGAGCTATAGAGTTTGAAGGTTTTTTTTTTTCCTATACTCCCAGATGACTTGCTCCTGTGAGACCTCCACCCACACACTTCACTTTTCTATTACTTTCTCTCTGCTGTGCATCCGCAAGCCATCACCACCACCAACCACTCCTCCTCTTCCTCTCCTATCTAATTTCTGCCGACAGAAGGAACTGAGGCACGACACCAGACTTTGCTCCCGATTCTCCTCCACTTGACTGCACTAATGCAATTAATTCCACTGGTGGGAATAAGAGAGGAGAGCTGCAGAAATGTATGATTAATCCAGTCAAAAAAAATAAATAAAAAAATGTCTGGGCTCCGAGTGAGCATGTATGTGTGTCTACAGGCCTCTTTCAAGACTGCTGCACATCACAAATGAAAGTTTTTATGATTTATTATATTAGAGAGATGATGTGTTTTCTAAGGAGAAAGAAGTCAACAAAAATTCTGACCTTTTCCAGAGATTCCTCTGTTTGTTGAGACGAATAAACTGGATATAAGATTCATTCCTGCTCACCTTTTGTGACTTTCATTTTAATTACAGCTCAAGTTAATGGTTCTCCTTTTTTTTTCTCCCTTTTTTTCTGCTTCTTTGAAAAGACGGATGCTTTTAAAGTGAAAGAACCTTTTGTGGATGTGGGTGATTTGGGGGGAGCTGTGATCTGATGGTGTGAAGGACGCTACATCAAACACGGTGTAAAAGTTGGGTTTCTTGTGAACTTCTTCGGACATCGACAGCAGATCTTTTGAGTTTTGTGGATCGCAGGGTGGCTTTTCCGTGGCTCGACGTTGCTCTGGTGCAGGCTGTGGATGTGATTTCCACGAGTTCAGTGGAAATTTGAGGCCAACGCCTTGGGCTTTTTATTGCATTCTTCCAGCTTTTTCTGAGCTGCTGTAAAGGGCTGTTGCTGCCCCTGAATGGTTATGATACTTACTGCAGAAAATTGCAGCAGAACATTGCATTGTAACGAAATGATCAGCGTTATTCACATTCATCTCAAACCTTTACTGCTTATGTGAATCAGTTTTTATATTTCAGATTACAGTAAACAAGTACTCCATATATAGTGTCATATTCCCTCCCAGTTAGATGAGATGACTGTGTCACTGAAGAAACATGGGCTCATAGTCATAAAGTCATTTTAAAGCAACACGGTGAATATTCCCGCTGGAAGTATACGTTACTGCAGAAAAAATGAATTGTTCATGTAATATAATGTATGTAATCTGTCTTCTTTCTGTTAATATCACTCCACGCTAAAGAAAAGTGCTCAAGAGTCTCTCATGGTGCAGAATCTGACAGCAGCACCCACCTGCTGTGTTTCAGTAGATTTGGTGGTCAGTTGTACCATCTTTGGATTATATGCATCACCCAGGGGAGATTGAGGCTTTCCATCACTTAGCTCCACAGTATCCTTGCTGTCCTTTTCCTGTTTACATAATATTCACACTGTGCTGTCAGGCTGTGTTACTGTCTTCTGCCTGTGTGAGCTGTGAACAATAATCTCTCTGCTAATGAGATGTTGGAGTTGTTTTGTTAGGTTGTTTTTTTTTGGGAAGCTCAAGCAACCCTAAGTTTTACCCCGACGCCCCTAAAACAGATTATGCCGGCGTATTTTATGTATTCATATCGTGCCATCCATCTATTTTTGTATACCCACTTTATCTATCCTAAGATTTTGTGGCACAAGTGCCCTTTATGGAAAGAAATAAACAGTAATGTAGGGTGGAGAGAGGAGGGGAAGATGTGCAGTAAAGGGTCACAGGCTGAGACTCGAACCACAACTCGAACCACGACTCGAACTTACAAGCCCGTATACATAAAAGATCCACTCAACCAGCTGAGCAATGGTGCCCCTGAGACTTTAGGGTCACCATTGTACTTATCCTTTTTTAACTGTGGGAAGATGCAGAAAAGCCGAGAGAAAACTGCCTCTTGATGATTTTTTTATAGTTTTTAATTCTTACATTGGCAAGTTTTTGTCATGATGCAACTCAGTTTCATGATCTAAAAAAAAACAGTCATTAATATATTTTCAGTATACTTAATGCAACCTGGATTACTGATGCTTTGATTATCACTATTTGGTATACATGAAATAATAGCTGCAACATTTATTTATATGCTTTTCTTTTTTCGGTACTGTCAAACTTAATAAAATACTCCAAGTTAAAGACCCTTCAACATATAAGTGTGGCACAAAATAACTTTCTCCAAAAAGAAAAATCTTAATTCTTTAAACCAGCATCAGTCCTAATCATACATATCAAAAATTGATCAAAAGGATTAAAAATAGTGATGCGAATGGATTTCATCCATCCATCCATCCATCTTCTATACCCGCTATTTCCTGTTCAGGGTCACGGGGGGTCTGCTGGAGCCTATCCCAGCTCACATTGGGCGTAAGGCAGGGGTACACCCTGGACAGGTCGCCAGTCCATCGCAGCAAATGGATTTCAATGTGCACATTTTTATGCTTTAACGTCTTTAACTTGAGTATTTTAGTCCACGTTGTTTCCAGTAGCCTAAAGATTAAAAATACATTTGAAAATATTAAGAGCACTCAAAAATGCACAATCTTGCATGTAGCATCAATAATATGTGTGTAAAATGGATAAAATATGCTATTAATTATAAGTGCTTGGGTGAATCAAAGGGTTAATGTTGCACAATAACATACAGTTGCACAAAAAAGCAGACTTCAACAGAAATACTATGAAGCTCTTTTGTTCTACTTTATTTTCCACCTTTTTTTAAATTTTAAGAATTATACTGTATTTTCCACACGTGCATCTTTTACAAGGAACATGTACAAAAGAAATGCATATACAACTTGTGGCTTATTACTAAAGTCTCACAAACTGGCTGTAATCTGCAAATGGTGGATGCTTGTGATGTTCTTTCCAATATTCCTGACTGGATTTTAGCAATTAGCATTTCAAGCAAATAATACGTAGTTTTGCTACCAAGCAAATTCACAGTTTGCTTTAAGAACCTTCAGAAAAGCATAAGATGAGAAACACAAGCGCTGCTTCAGAAGAAAGCAGGCTCTTTGAGGTTGGCCATTTACAATCGGTGATCATGAAACTGCTGATGGAATCATAGACGGATAAAAAAAAAAAAAAATCAATCAATAAAAAACAAAAATAAAACAGAATGTCCACTTGAGACGCCAGACTTGTAAAACAAGTCCTTTCAAATCTTTTAATAGTCTTTCCCATCTGTATCTTGCATTAAATGAGCTTTCTGTGCCACTGGCGTCGCTGCCTGCTCCAATCAGTCTGTAACGAGATCCGACAATTAGCAGCCGAGCTTTGTGCCCCGGTTGTGAGCTTTGTTTACAACAGCATGGCAACTCTGAAGATGAAGGACTACGAGTCGGCTAACAAAAAATAAATAAATAGAATTAAATAACTGGAAATGTGACACAAAATTTGTCATATTTTACAGAAAATGCCCCCCAAAAGATGAAATGGAAATTCCATGAAATAGCCAATTATCTGCAGATGAAGCCGGATTCTGTATCGGCCTAAATGAGCTTTTTAATACGTAGTATGGAATAAACAATAACACTTTTAAAATGCGTGTCATGCAAAGCTTCTTATTAGAACTCAAATAAATAAAGACAAATAAATGCAAAAAATGGGAATAACATGACTCCTTTGCCCGCTGATTGTATTCAGATCTTCTCATCTGCATTTCAAACAAGTCCTCCTTGTGCTTAAATGTTTGTTTGATATTATGCTTCAAATCTTCATTTATGTGTTTTGACTGCCTTCATGCTTCACAAGTAAGTTCAAACAGCTACTGTGGCTGTTAGCAAAACAGTTGCCTTCTTGTACATCAAGCTTCATTCAGTGAAAATAAAACCCACTGCTCACTCTCCCTCCCGCTCAGTTTTGGTCTCTGCCATTACTCTGGGAAATAACCAGTCGTTTAGCCGCTAAATACTCCACTCTGTTCACCAGCTAGTCATTAGCTGTTTCTATCTATCGTTGCGGAAGTAGTGCACCAGGGTTTTATCAAACCTATTTTGTGGAAAGAAGGAAAAAAAAACAACAAAAAACGCTGTGCTGCAACACGATATGAAGTTAATGAAAGGGTTGAGACTGAGGCAAAACAGTAATGAGCTGAAGAGCGCTGAAACTGTTGTGTTGAGGAGAAGTAAATCAAGTGATTGTGCCTTGGGTTTCATATTATACTCAGCATTGTTCATCGTTCTGGCTTTTTGACACTTTATGGTTCATGCTACACCGATACATTAAATTTCTTATTATTTTTTTCAGTGCAGTTGTAAAATGCTGCTCACGCTTTGATGCAGCTGTTACGCATGAAGTAAAAAAATAAAAATAAAAATAAAAAATACTGACAACCACATAGTTTTCTTTTTGGCAAAGAACAAAAAAAAATGTTGAGCTTCCCTAAAATATCATTCATAAATTGACTCAGGATATATAGAAGACAAAATAGCACACTGATGTGTCGTGAATTGAGGGACAATTAAAGAATTCACCACAGCCGAGCTGGAAACGTGCGGAGCATTAATACAAAATAGACTCACTAAAGATGCAGAACTGTGCTTTGTTTAGAGCTCGGAGAAAAGCATTTGACTCAAAAGGAATTCTGAGCTTTTTGAGTGTCAATCTCATAAAAGTAAAATAATACACACACACACACTGGCAAAGAAGTCGTCTATGAAAATGTGCTGAGTCAGCAGAAGACGCTTAGGAAAAAGAGAGCAAGAGCAAGGATCTGTTGTTTAGTTTTTCACTGAATTTATTTTTGCTTTGTTTTGATTAAATTAAATTTCAGGCTCTTACCGGCTGATTTGTTTTTGATGGCCCAGCGAGCATTCTGGGTTATTCAAATTCCTCGAGTCTCTAAAGAAAATGGAAGGAAAAGAGAGAAATGGTTCAAAGAAAGTCGAGGCTTCGGGTGATGGATGAGAGGACTAGATTATATAAAAAAGGTTATATTAAAATGATGAAGGGCAAAGCACACATATAGGAAGACAGGTGAAAAGAAGAGAAAATATTATGCTAATGCTAATTAACTAGTACAGATTATCTCAGGAACAGCTAGCACATGAGCCCTTTTATCATCCTTCGTTGTTATTGTTTTGTTTTGTTTTTTTAACAAACACATCTAAAGCTACGTTACATGTGTGATATAGCTGTTAGCAGATGCATTAGCTTTCTTTCCAGCGGTTTATAACCACTTTCATGTTTCTGTAAACATAACATAACTTCATCTAGCATAATGAATCGAGAGTGGGTCGAGTTCAAAGTTTGAAAATCCACTTACTATCACCTCCACTCATGAAAAGCTGTCACACTGGTCACTATTTGAAACCACATAGACAACACACTGGTGATTTTTACTAAAATGTAGTGCTCTTTATGCAACAATCGAACAGTTCTGCGTAGCAGCTACTTATGGGCCCAACGCCATCTGTCGTTTGTGTTGTTCTGTAATGACACCACCAACCACTAGAGGGCAGTACAGTTTTTTTTCCTATGGTGTTGTAGTGCTACATAACAACTGCTATTTAAGAACTTTAGGTCATGTCAGCAGACTTAAAAGCATTGATTTATCTTCAAACAAATGTTGATCTTCAGGACAAGTTGGCATCTTAAGCAAAGGCAGACTTTTAGCTCTTATTTAGGTTTTGGAAATGGAATAAAATAAACTCCAATCCTCATTCCCTTAGAATAACTGGAATCAGTATTAAAAAATTTTTGATTATTGTGGCATAAACACCATTAAACAGGTAGGAGTTCGGGATCTACAGACATTTTTCTTTGTGGCCAAAACAAAAGCTAAAGTTGTCCGAGTTCTGGTCCCAGTGATACTTAACAGGCACATAAATATATTTTACTGGAGAACATTTTAGAATTGTAAATATTTATATGTTCACAGATGCCAGTATTTAGCCTTAATCGTAGTAATAGTTGGTCTGACTGTAACCTTTTGGCCTCTCTTCAAAAATGTAAAAAAAAATGTGGTTTTGTTTTTTTTAAGATCCCAGAACAATAATGTAAATTGTTTATAGCTAATGATACTGACTTGACTAATAGTGCATTGGTGTCTCCCTCATGTTATATTGTACTGGCAGGATAAATGGTCTACAAATGGTCATTTCATAACAGTTAAAAGCATTGTTGCTTTGATTCACTTTGTGAAAGCTGTGTAACATGTGAGCTGCATGTTCTCCTCACGCTTGTATGAGCTTTTTTTCTCAGGTCCTCAAGTTTCTTCTCAGTCCAGAAGCACATATGTTACACTAACTGGTGATTCTTAATTGCTTATAGGGCTGAGTGTGTGTGCATGTGAGTGAATGTTTATCTATATGTTCTGCAACAAAAAGGTCTAAAAAAAATGTATGATTGATGTAGACCTAAATCTCAGTCAGGAAAATCTCCTCGACAAACAATGTTCTTAGCCGAAGCTGCATAACAATGACATATGACTGAATCACCCCACATTCTTTTAAATCGCTGAAGTGAGTTGAATTGTGTCTTTACAACTTGAACATTCCTTACTCCTTCTTATTGTACATGAACACAATAGCTTACGGTTCTCTGTGCAATACAAACACTTTTTCAGTCCTAAAACACGGCGACTGAAGTACAGAGAAGAGAAACAGTGTAAAGGTAAGAGAAATGGACAAAATGGAAAAGGGAAACATCCTGAATATAAAAATAAGGTGCTAAAATGTAAGAAAACCAGAGGGAGGAAAGTTATTTAGAGTAGGTGTTGGGAAGCAATATTAGGCATGGATGCTTTTTTTTTTTTTAATCCACTGCATGAATTGGTTTTGCAAAAGGTAAGAATGGTTCATTGACTACACACATATGTTTTATCCCGTCATATATAACTATATGAGAGCAGTTGCCTCAGACAAGCTCAGGGTTTGAGCGGCTTTACAAGGAGCAAATCTGTCATTTGTCTTGTCCACACTCCATTTGTTGTTGCATTACATACAGATCTCTGCAGAGATTTCCTCTTGTGTGGAATCTTAGTGGTAATACGACATTACCGATCCGTCTCAAAATTCTGATCCCATGATTTGTACGCTGTAAATCCCGATCTTTTTCTCAACTGATGCCTGCAAGGTCCACTGATCCCAGAGCAGAACTCTTTTTGTTCTTGAGGATATTCGAGTTGATATCTGTGGTACCTTTCTCCCCTAAAGGAGCTGTTAGTTTGTTCATTTTTCCATGTTTTGCTTTAGAAATAAATTTGTACTATTTACAACTAGAAGAGCCCAGAGAGTTTTGTCTTAAGGACGGTAGAAGTCAAAAAACCAACCAGTTTAACTAAAATGGCAGCTTTGGAGTCAGAGATCAAAATAGAGATGATTCAACACAAAATTACATTTTCGTCCTCATACCCCTACACTTGCTTCTTTTTTATTTTATTTTTTATTTTTTGCAAGCTCCCTACTTGAGAGAGGCACTACACAATAACTTCAGAACTTCAGTGAAACCAAATTAACTTCTCAACACTGTTGTTCAGGATGCGCATCGTACAGTTCATTGCATTGGGGGCTAGAGATTAATTAGTTGAAACCTGTTTGTTAATCCTGGTGGAAAACAAGAAATGTTCTTTGCACAGTAATGCACGATACTTCGAGTCAGACAATTGTTGTTCGTTCTGTAGCCTCAAAGCAACCCTGCAGAGTGTGATGATATGATCTGCTTTACTGAATGGAGGGAAGGCTGAGAGGCTGTATTCAGCACCTGACAAACCCAAACTTTGGAGTTTAGCAGAAAGTCTTGGCTGAAACACCTTTAGATTGTCATTAATGTGTTACTGTATCGTAAGCTGCAAACAACTGAGTTGATGACATCACATGCAACATTGGCACTGCCCGAAGGTGGGATCTACACCTCTACCAAAAAAGCACAGGTGAAATCATTCTGTAGATCACATGGATGGAAACTTTCCTTTAATGTTTCCGCTCTGCTTGCTGTCTCAGATCATCAGCTGTTCCACAATGAATATTATTCTTCTATCGTCATGGTTACTCAGATTATTAGATGCTTCAAAAGTGCACAAGTGCCTCAAATAGCATTGTATCCAAACCAGTGTAAAGTATCGCTAACATAAATGTTTTTATTTTGAAGAAGTTACACAACACTTGCCCAAGAAGGCTTTGATAAATAAATCTGCTGTCCAAGTAGCAAAAGTGTTTTAAGTATATTTTGCTTTATGCATATGCTTTAGTTTGGGTTTCTTCGACTATTAAAGGAACACAAAGAAACAATTGTCAGTTTTATGTCAGTGCCCCAATATCCAGGATTCCTTTTGATTGGTCGCTCATTTGGTCAGTCCACCATTACTTTCTCAAATCTCTTAATCACCTGTGCCCCGATGTCCACTGTATCCCTGTAAGCTAGTTTCATTGTAATTGATGTGGAAATCCAAGTTCCTGTGACTGGTTCTTGCTGATAACAGGGACAGAATGCTGCGACAACTCAACGACGCCTGAAAAAGTAACAAAATAGTCTTTGGAATTAAATTTAAATTGATATTTTAACATGAAGAAAGTCTTTTGTGCTCCTTTAGCTTTCACTTTCACTAACTGTTCTTTCTTTTCTTGAGTTTAGGAAAACATGACTTGGCTGAAAGTCAAAGGTTACGAGAGTGACAGTTCCACAGAAGTATGGGAGTCCTATTACAATCTGCAAACACTAAATAAATAAATAAACTGACATGTACTGCTGTGAATATTGTGATAGAATTGACAAATATGTCCTCATTGTCACAAATAACTTTCATTTGTCTTTGAGTTTATATCCCAAGGTATCCAGTGTATTCAGATTCAGCAAAAAACAGTTTATTGAAAAGATAACCCTGCATTCTGAGAAACATGAGGTTTCTGAGCAGTCTCCCTCTCTTTTCCCCTCGGTTTATGCATGCCTTTTTCTCTTTCCTCTCTCTGATAGATAATATATCTGTATCTGTATGTGTTGCAGGATCACACTGAATGGGATGAAGGTGTCCAGGCCAGACGTTCGCATTGGCCGCTACAGAATGATTAAACACGAGAGAGACAAACACAACGAGCCCAACCCGCAAAGGTACTGCATCACTGTCGAAAGTCGTTCCCGAGCTATACATTTGAATCGATCCCACTGCTTTTGTTTTCGCCGCTGCGAGGTTCACACGTTTCTCTCGGAATTTATCATCTTTATTTGAACGTGTTACAAGTATGTGGCACCATGGAAAAAAAAGCCTTCAATAGCATTACTTCACAATTACTGTTTGCCACAGTGGAACACACTGCCTGGAAACATGAAGCAGAGCAAGAGCATCAGTGAATAGCAATAACGTTTGTCATTCATTGTTGTTCGTATTGTTTACTGTCACTATGTCCAATATTGGAAGACTTTTTTTTTTCTGGTAAAACGCTTCAGCCTTTCTTCAGCAGTGGTTCAGCGAACACTTTAGCCCTTCTTCTGTAGCAGATTCTTGTTCTCCACTCTCACAGTACACTTTCACACCTGGGAGCTGCGAACTGTTAGTCCAGCACTCCTGCTGTTTACTCATCAAGCAGCTGCAGAAAAGGAAGTACATCACTGAGGTGGTAAAGTGTATTATTGATAAATACGGTTTCACTTGAAGATTAGAAAGTTAGTAGACTTTTTGAACTGATATGACTCTTTTTCTCATATCAAGATCAAAAAAAGTCCCGACAGTATATATGTATTTTATTTTCTAATATTTAATTGCTGTAAATGCAGTTACATTGCATAACTGGTAAACCAAGAAACATGACTTGGCCTGCCTGGTCACCGAATCAAGGGAAAGATTATAAAATACCAAGAACAAAATATTTTCAATAAAGCAAAATTAGCTTTTCAGAGATACATCCCAGGGGCCGGAATGCTGCTCTTTTGGCTTCAGCCATTTAAACTCTTTTTTTTTTTCTTTTTTTTTTTAAACACAAATGTTTACAAATGCTTCCTTCATTAATGTGTTATTTTATGCTTTGATGAACGAGACTCAGTATGCAAAGATGAGCCCTTCTAGACACATTAATCACCAGGAGTGTAGCACCTCACATTAAGCTGCTTAAATGTGGATTATCACTGTTTATTCTCCTCTAAGAGCCTCGGTTTTCATGCCTGGATAGGCTGGCCAATGATGCCTTTCAGCACAAAAATCGATAGCTGCTTTAGCTCGGCCTGAATGAAGATGTAGTGGAATCAGTTCCTCCGTTCAATATCATTTTAGTTTGTTCTCATGTGACATTTTTATGTTGCAAAATTTAGCCAAAACCTTGTTCTCTCTTGGTCAAAATGAGATCTGGTTGAGTCTTTTAAATTGGTTTATAAGAAGATTAAAAACTGCTGGCAACATGAGTGAAAGAATATTGTTTGTTGAGGCCAAATAAATCATTTTTACTTGATCTTTTTTTTATACCAGCGGACCTGGCATCCCGCTGTATTATTCCAGTTTTTATTCTGATAAAATGATCTATATGAGATCTGATTTGCTTTTGGAAAAGGCACCATAGTATAAAAATAGACATTTACACTAAAGCGTCGGACACAATGTGAGATCTCTGAAAGAAACAAGAGACAAAAATAAAAGTGTGTCTGTCCACTCAGTTTTCTTTCTTTTTTTATTCTTCTTCTTTTCATTAGGAGCGTCAGAAATTTCTCTTCTGAGTCTTCATCCATGCTCATGGTGTTTGTTACTTTCTCTGTCAATACGTTTTGCCCATCCTCTTCTCTGACAAACCAGTCACGGCTGGTTGACATAAAATGCATCGCCATCACCGCACCACCTTGGGAATGTCATCGCGGACATCACATCTAGAACTTTATAGCTATGCAGCCGAGTGCAGCATAGCTTTCAGCTGGATAGATTTCATCTGTGTTGTGTGATTTCTCATTTCAAATTCAAATTTTATTCGTCACGTAGACGATCATCATACACGGAACGACGTGCGGTCAAGTGCTTTGTACGTGTCCGTTGTTATGTAGGAATAGTAAGATAACAATATAAAAGTCTAAGAAAATAAACATAAAAGTTTAATTGAGTAAAATAAAAGTCAAATAAATTCAAATTGATAAAGAAATTAAAGTAAAGAAGAGTAGTAAAAGTAGTACTGAGAATATGTAATGTTTACAGCGTGTAGAGACAGATGAAATGAATTCAAGCACAGATTTTAAACTAATTGTGAACATACACTACTGTTCAAAGGCTTTACAACGCCCCAATGTTTCTGCTTCCATATATCTGTGTGTGCGCGTGTGTGTCCTCAAGAGCAGATTTTAAACTTAATTGCTAACATCTATTCAGTAAAGATTTATTCTACCAGCGGTATTGGTCTGAGAGATGCTAGTTTAATGATACATAAAGTTTTTATTTTTTCAGGTTACATCACCAGCTGAAACAAGTCAGATGTCAGGTCTCCACCTAGATGTTTTTTTTAACTATTAAAAACTAACAATCTATACCGTAAAATGGCAGTAATAACTTACATACGGCAAAGTCTAAAATAACCACATTGCTAAATGCATCAATCATTGTTTTGTGTGTGTGTGTGTGTGTGTGTGTGTGCGTGTATGTATGTGTGTCAAAGAGAGATAGAAAGGTTCAACGATTCCCCAGTAATTGCCTGCTCAAATGACACCAATGGAGATGGGAGCCGTCTAGGTCAGAGTGGTTCAGTTGCCTTCATCAAAATCAATAAAGCAGCCACTACACTGCGAGTGTTCCTGTGTGTGTGTGTGTGTGTCTTTGTCTGAATAATACCCATTTCTCGCTTTTGTCCTCACCCTGCTGGCTGCTCTGCTCTGTCTTTCTGATCTCTAAACCAGACTTCCTCAATAAGAGGTGACACCAACAGAGATGCTATTTATTTGGTGTCGATACTTTATTCATAACTGTGGCGAGCGGCCAGAAAAGAACCGGCCATTAGTATAGGCAAACTTGATTTTTACAGTCCTTCCGGACCCTCATTACTGTGTCGCTGAAATTTCAGCCTAAAGCGTCTAAAGAAAAGAAGAGGGCCTGCGCTTGAATAAAGAGTGGCAGCTTAGAATAGTCAGGAGGCTGTGAGGGGAGGAATGGCCATCTCATGGCAGTTTTCAGGCAGCGTGGGTGGAGAGGAGTCTTTCTCTCCTTCCTTTTCTCTCTCTTGGATCCCTCCTTGGACACGAAAATCTAATTCATCACTTCTCATCTCCTGCAGGAAGCTTAACATTCATCATAGTGCAGCTTTAAGAGCTTTTCTCTTACTCAATGGGAAAGTGTTAAATCGATATGATCTATTGAGCGATCTGGTAAGTCTGCTTCTTATAAAAGGAACTGAAGAAGAGCTGGTCACCAAGGTAACCCCTATTCTCTGATACATAGCAGCCTAAAACACACAACAATGCTTTGAAATAAAGGCTGACTTCCATAAGCAGATTAAATATTTACTATTTTTATTATCCTTTGAATTTTTTAATATGACAATAAAGACTACAAAGACTCTCTTAATGTTAAAACACTTGAATAAATCCCCATTTTAATTCATATGCAGAGATGTTTGGGTTAATTAACATAATTTCATCCCCCTCATTGAGCCCACAGGTGGAAGAGTGGTGGTGATCTTTGCAGGTGAAAGACTCCACGTGATAGGCGAGTATCTCTTGGTCCTTAAATAGACCTGGGAATGAGACTGAGTAATTTTAATGAGCCATAAAGAGGGGTGAGAGTGAGCATAAATTGCTGCTTGAGTTGTATGCTTGAATTAGCTCCTAAAAGTCACCTCATTTATTAGCACAGTGACACAACACCATTGTTTTTGTACTTATTCTGTGACTAACCAAATTTTATCTGGTTGACGGTGCCTAGTGGATCAGCATAATTAAACTCCGTCCCCAGTTGTTTAACAACAATCCCACTCGCAGTTTTTAAAAGAGTTCAGAGAAGGGGAATATCTTGTGACAGAGTGAAATAGATGTGGTAACAAGTTACTAATTTTCTGGACTGTTAAAATACTCCATGGTAATAAAAGAG
>JBAMYA010061209.1:0-27911 GCA_037176975.1 Arrhamphus sclerolepis | reverse complement strand
CGCTCACACCACGAGTCTTGAGCATGCACAAATCCACGGGCCCCACCACAGAGTAGAAATGAAGCAGATTTTTTTCCGCACCAGTCACTCAACAAACCCGCTACAAGCGCGCAGGAATTGCTCCCTTTTTTAAAACAAATTGAGCGAGCGTGGAGCGATTTCACCAGAGCAGGCTGAAATTTTAGTTGAGCCGGAAACGAAATTGAGCAGAGCGTTCCGACATGACTTTGAGCGGCAGAGCGGATGAACGAAAACCTACGTGAGTGGAGAGCGGAAATTCTGAGCGCTCAGCTCCGTTCACATGCTCTGTTCTACTGCTTTGAAAACAGGCATAGTAACTATAACCGATGTTTCTTTGACACACAAACAACATCAGCAGAATCAGGCCACAGATGGAAAGTGAAAATTTTCCAAATCAGCTTATCTTAGCAACAAAAAGCCAGAGGAGTAAGACTCTTACCTTTTGTAAAACATCAATCTCAGTGATGTCACCAACTTGTTACCTCCAATCGCGATTTTAGACTGTGTGTCCTTAGGCTGCTCTTGTGCGAAATATATAAGAGGTTAAAGAAAACTATCCTATTTTTGAAAAGAGCAGAGTCTCTGGAATCCAACAAGACCAAACATGGCCTACTTTGTTGACATAGTGCATCTGTGAGACACCATTTAAAGGAGCAAAGCGAGGAGACAGACGTCCTCAAGGGGCTCAAGTGGTTAACAAATAAAATGCGCTTGTAGAACTGTTGTATAAAAGCAATGTCACACGCGAGGTCGTGCTGTTGGGCTGAATATCAGCATATTCAGCACAACAGCACACCTTTGAATGTGATATTACTAAAATAACAATGACGTTATGCATGCTCATTAAAGCTAGCGGATAGCCTACTGGTCCCTTGCTTACAAGTAGCTGGAGTTTCACAGATATTGGTATATTACTCAAGTTTTTCTACGATGCTAACCTCAAATAACTAGGTATTTCCAGCAACTGAAAAAATATGGGCCTAAAAAACTAACTACTTACTTCCAGATATTGTCCAATGTGAGCTCAGGGCTGCAGGGCGACGTGGCTCTGGCTTCCGTAAGACGGTGTCTCATTCGCTCTTGCTGAGAAAACCCAATTACAGGGGTTTCTGTCTTCCGTCGGCAGTTGCTAAAACGCTTTCCTCGTCGGCGTCGGTGTCTGGAGAAAGGGCAAGTGGTCGTTTCCTCGCTGAAGACATCATAAACTCGCTCGTGACCATGAACTCGGCTGGAAAATAAACACTCCTCTGAGTAGAAGCGTTGCTGGAGGTGTGTGTAAACAGTTGTGGATCTGATTTGATTAGCTAGCGTGAGTAGCCAATCAAATAAGGATACTCAATCCTGCTGTGCGAGATTTTATGAGAAGTCCAGCCTGGACCAATCTGAAGTACAAAAAGCATTATTTAGCACAGTTTACATATTTAGCTGAAGAACGTCATGTCTACGCCAGGAAAAAAAATGGGGCTAAAGGTAACTCCAGGTACCTCTACTGTGACCATTGTAGAGAGATTGTGTGTAAAACTACATACTATGAACATTACGCAAGTATGGACGAAGAGAACGCTCTGGACAGGTGGATACAAAACAGGCATGCATAAATATCTATTTTATCATTTAATTTTACTATTTTAGCTATTGGGTTTCTGCAATCTAAATTGAAACTGCTTTACATTTACATTGAAATGTTTCCTTTCCAGTGTAGGCCTATAAAACAATTGTCCTACATTTGACCTTTGATGAGACTTTTTTTCCCTCATGGTTTTAAGTGAAACTGTACTTAAACTATTGAAAAAAGGGCAATTTATTTTTGATAAATATTAACATCTGGTTGTTTGTGGTTTTTGAATGGTAATGATCTTCTTCAAAATACATTAGCAATGATGTATGGGTTAGAGACAGATCGAGGGAGCAGAACTGAAGATCTTGAGGGTTTTTTTTGGAAGACCAGGATGGATCAGATTGTTAGATGTTCTAGAAATAAATTCAGACTGAGATGGTTTGTACATGTACAGAGGAGCGATGGTGACTATATCTGTAGAAGGATGATGAGGTTGGACCTGCCAGGCAGGAGGTCTGGAGGAAGACCAGAGAGGAGATTTATGGATGTAGAGGAAGAGACATGATGAGGAGAGGATGTAGAGGACAGAGTTACATGGAGATGGATGGTTGTCTGTGGAGACCCCTGAAGGGGACAGCTGAAAGAAAAAGAAGAAGAAGCAGCATCACAAGAGCTCTCTGCACACTCAGCGCACATCTGATCATGTTACTTTACATAAGGATGTCATTAGAAGTGTGATCCAAGAAAAAATCCCAACTCTCTGCTGGATGATGAGAGTTTTTACAATTCCTAATGGCTTTGAACAATTTTCCATGACGTATGTAGCTCTGCTCCAGCAATGATCCACACTTTATTGTTTGTTGCTTAACAATAGATGTTCCAAGTCACTGGAGACCAAAAGTGTTTCTTTACACCACTTTAGATGATAAAACATGGATTTTAAATCAAATCATTTGTGACACTTGACAACACTCAAATGCCTGAAAGTCCACGCAGGAGTCATGTAGGAGTCAGAGCCTCCTCTTGGTTTTATCAGAAAAAAACCCAAAACATCAACGTGGAAGTGTTTTTATCAATTTGTAATATTGAAATAGTTATTTCCTGTCTGACTTTATCAGCTTATTCAGCCATGCACAGCTGCAGTTCAGCTTCAGCGTTCCAGCGCTGTAAAGGTCAGGATGAAGACCTGGGGTCTCATTTACTAAACATTGCGTAGGATCTATACTAAAAGTGTGCGTACGGACAAAAGCCAAAAATGGCGTACGCCAAGAAAAATCCCGATCTACAAAACCTTACGTACGCACACCAGCAAGCAGCTTCTCCTTGATAGATCACAGCTGCACCTCAACGTTTGCGACAAGGCTCCGCCTCCTGTCCTGCCCTCTACACGCCCACATTCTACCATAAATGGTCAATGCAAAGCATTATTTAATGAGCCAGCTGCAAACTGCCTTTGAATGGTGGCCAGTTCTCCCAGTGTAGGAGAGCTGATGGACTGGTCATATTAACGTCATCCAGGAGGCAGCATCACTGCGCTTAGTGCTACTGTGATATCCCAGACCTATGGATGATGTCACAGACCTATGGATGAAGTCCCAGACCTATGGATGAAGTCCCAGACCTATGGATGATGTCAGAGACCTATGGATGATGTCACAGACCTATGGATGAAGTCCCAGACCTATGGATGATGTCAGAGACCTATGGATGATGTCCCAGACCTATGGATGATGTCTCAGACCTATGGATGATGTCCCAGACCTATGGATGATGTCACAGACCTATGGATGATGTCCCAGACCTATGGATGATGTCACAGACCCATGGATGATGTCTCAGACCTATGGATGAAGTCCCAGACCTATGGATGATGTCCCAGACCTATGGATGAAGTCCCAGACCTATGGATGATGTCCCAGACCTATGGATGATGTCTCAGACCTATGGATGATGTCACAGACCTATAGATGATGTCACAGACCCATGGATGATGTCACAGACCTATCCATCCATCCATCCATCCAGCCATCCATCCATCCATCCATCCGTCCATCCATCCATCCATCCATCCAGCCATCCATCCATCCATCCATCCATCCATCATCCATCCATCCATCCATCCGTCCATCCATCCATCCATCCATCCATCCATCATCCATCATCCATCATCCATCCATCCATCCATCCATTCATTCATCCATCCATCATCCACCCATCATCCATCCATCCATCCATCCATCCATCCATCATCCATCCATCATCCACCCATCATCCATCCATCCATCCATCCATCATCCATCCATCATCCATCATCCACCCATCATCCATCCATCCATCCATCCATCCATCATCCATCCATCCATCCATATATCCATCCATCCATCATCCATTTCTGGCTTTCCCCTCTTGAACTCTTCGTTGGACAGCTGACATCAGTCATCAAACCAATCACCAAAAACGAAAAAAACACAAACTAAAGATCAGCTTCTGCACCAGGTGCATCGTCAGCATCAGGCCTCCAGCCGACCAAGTCCTGGATGAGCTGACAGAGGGGGAACCACAGAGACCAGGACTGGAGCAGGGGCCAATGAGACAGGAACAGGAGCAAGAACTGACAAAGCCAGAGCAGGAACGGGAGCAGGAACCAAAGGCACCAGAGCAAGATGGGGTGCACCGACAATGCTGGGGTCTCCTTCTCCTCCTTGAGGACCCCTGAGTCCAACAAAGAATGGTGTCCATCAGCTACCGAGTCCACTGACACTCCACAGATTCTTGGGTGCCCCAAGAAGGTGAGTCCTCATCAGAGAGCCTTGACTTTTCAGACTCCCAGCACAAACACTCAAAAGGGTACGACACGCTGCCATTACCTCCATGCTAGGCTCTCCTGCCAAGTCCATTCTGTCACGTTTGTGGGGTTGTAGGACCCAGACGTAGGAGAGCAGATGAGAGGCTGGAGTAATCCAGCAAAGGGCAAGAACACAGGGACCAACGAGACCTTAAAGTCACACGGGGCTAACAAGACACAGCTGAGACAGAGCAGGGACGTCAAACAGAACTTGACAAGACAGACATAAAAAAGGATAGAACAGGAAGGTAACATACAGAAACACTAAATCCAAATCCTGACAGATTTATGCTAATTAACGAGCTTTGAGAGCTGCTTGAACATAAACGGGCTTCTGGAACTTGAGCAGGTTCTCAGGAGCAACTCAGAGTTTTCAGTCAGGAGGTGATTTCTGTGCAGATTTACGAAGACTCCACGAATGAGGCATGTTATCTTCAAAACTAGAAAGATTCATCTCTCTTAGGTTTTGATTCACAGCTCTCTAAATGGCTCAGGGGTGACAGCTGTCAATCACAAGGCCACACCCATTTTCTATCATTCTATGAAAACATGAAATGATAATAAGAATCATATTTATTTTTCTTATTATTTCTTATTATCGCTGCAGATGAACCAGCAGAGGGACTTTTCTTTCTCCGGGTTGTGTGGTGTAAAACGATGCTCTCAGCGCTGTCGTTTATGTGCTGCAGCTGCATCTGGAAACATCTGGAACATTGCATGTCTGATACTCCAGGGATCATAAGAAAGATCGATGTCCTGACTCTGGACCTGATTCCGTTTGTGGTTTCAGTCCAAGCAGATTTTCATGACGCTGTTACGTCATTTTCACGTTTGGGCAAATTTGGGCCGCAGTTACAAAACACATGATGGAAGTAAACAAGCCTGAAGAGCCTGAAGAGCCCGAGGAGAAGGCTCGTGCAGCGCAGATTAGTCATCACTGTAAACATTTGGTTCTGTGTTGGGTTTGGACGAGCCCGACCTTCCTCAGGGACTGCCCGTGTCCACAGATCTCAGAGGTTGTTTGGTAACAGTCCACCAAAGGTTTGCCTTTAATACCAGGCTTCAGCCTATCACAGTCCTGGACCTTCTGACCCTGTGATCTTAGTCTAAAAGCATCATGAACGTCATGTGACCACAGTGGGTCTTAGTTTTAGTCAAATACAACAAGTACCCCCTTACAGCCTCCACAGGATTTCAAAGGATGGTGCTCGTCACTGATTAGGTGCGCAGATGTTTGCTGGCCTGGAGCACTGAGGATTCTGTTAACACAATGCCAAGAGGGAACAACATAAGCGGTAGTGTAAGAGAATGAACTGCTGCCATGACAGCACAGTTAGAAGAAGACTGAACAAGTACAGTTTGTTTGGAAGGTTTTCCTCAAGAAAAACCTCCTGAAGTTTACAAACCTTCACGTGAGCAAACCAGCAGAGTTCTGGAACAAAGAACCCTCAACAGATGAGACCAAAGTGGATCCCAGAGCCAAAACCACACTTGGAGGAAACCAAACTGGCTTTCCAATAGAAACTCCTCACACCCACGTTCAAGAACGGTAACGGAGAGGTTACGAGCACCTTGCTGTCTTTAGAGAGATTTGTATGAGTGAACGTCCAAAAAGAACTGGCCAGAAGTCCTCTAGAACCATGAGAGACACTGATGACATCACACAGGAAACCACTACTGCTGAAGGTGGACCGTTGAACAGGAGGTCTTCTAAGAACCACCTCATCTGAGGTTTCCTGTGATCAGGAGACATGAGTGTATCATCTCATTAAAGCCAACATCATTGTTATTACCGTCAATAACGACGCTTACGAGGTTTGACCTCATTACGGCGTGATCATTCAGAGGCGCGGCAGCTTCATCTGTGAGTCATAATATGAGTCACACTTTAATTACATTTCTGAAAAAAAAAAGAAAACAAGTAGATGTAAACAAAAGAAAAAGCAAATGCAGCCAGCTGGCGTTTGTGAGGGTGATGAACTGCTTCTTAACCCTTTCAGCCCTGAGGTGCTGGGAGGTCCGTGGCTTCACGACCACGGCGGTTCTGGGCTCTGAGGATCGCTACGTTTCTGAATAATCCTTTCCAAATGTCAGAATCAGTGAGATTGTTGTCATGCCTCGGTGAGCTGTCTACAACCACAGGAATTTTTTTTCACATTTCTGATCCCGCCTTAAATCAGTTTCAGATTCGACAGATGGAAACACCAGGATGTTGTAGATGTCATGACAGAAAGGCCACTGAATGGTTCTTCATACCAGCTGAACCAAACAGAGCCTGGTCTGCAGAGGCCGAGACGACCCGACCAAACCCTCAGCTGAAAAAGCTCCATCACATGAGTGGAACATCTAAAGGGATCTGACTGATGGACCAGAGGGCTCCTACAGGTGTGTGGGACAGGTGTGTGGGACAGGTGTGTGGGACAGGTGTGTGGGAGGTCTGGCAGCTGTTAAAACTTTAAAAGTCAACGATGAATTTAAATCAACCAGGAATCAGATGTGGAGCCAGAGTAGGAATGCCAAGTCTGGAGTTATGTGATCCCAGGAAACATCCTATTTATCCTTTACTTTGAGTAATTATGAAAATGTAGTTTTAACAACACAAGTGCAAATTAAATCGTTTTAAGAACTCATTTGTGCCAACCTCCATCAAATTCTTGAGCAATGCTCCTTGAGGCCAAAGGTTGTGCAGTCATTTTTATTTATTTATTTCTTTTATTGTGTCTTATTATGGTGATCTTTGAGCATGCGAGCGCCATGAAACTGTTGCTGAGCTGTTTCAGCCGCTGATGTTTGATTTTACTGAAGCTGTCGAGGCATTTGTGGCTCAGCGTCGAGTCCTACGTGACAGTCAAGTTTACTGTATTGTAGTGTCAAAGGTTAAAGGTCACTGGCAGTCACAAACAATGGATGCCAACAAACAGCCAAAAACTCATTCCTATTTCATTTTTAAGAAACATTCTTCTCTTGAAGAGGCAGCATGTTTAAGAACCAGTCTAGAAAAATGAAGCCGGAGTTGAGGGGGTCAGGGTGAGTCTCCAAGGTGGATCTAACAAACATCTGAACAGGAACACCCTGAAACATCTGGACCAGTCCCTCTACACATCTGCAGTTCAGTAATTTCTGATTGATTTTAATGAAACTGGTTTTTCTAGAGCAGCTGGATCCTGATTCCTCAACTAAATCCTGAACCTGAAGCTGCCTGAACCTTATTCCAGGATAAATATCTTCCCTCCTTCCAGAAGTCCAGATTCCCTGCTGGACCTCGTCCATGGATTCAGTTCTTTCACTGATGGAGGATTCAGGACTTCAGGTCCTGACCTGCTCACTTCCAGGAGGATGAAAACTGAAACTGAAACTGAAACTGAAACTGACTTCATTTTAGCAGAAACTCTGTTCAGTTTCTATTAGTTTGACTCAGTTTTAGTTTTGGTTTTTGTTTTTCATTTCAGTTAACAGAGTAATGTTTCACTGGTGGTTTCAGTTTTAGTCTTAGTTCTAGTCTAGTTCTGGTTAACTGTTATAACTGCTGAGTCCTGAACCATCTGCAGATCTGCAGACAGCAGTCCAGCCGCATGACGAAAGCATGAAGCGCTTCCTCCAGGTCCTTCATGGGGAGGTCCAGCTTCACCTCGTAGCTGGAAAAAGTTTGAATTTACCGCTTCACTGATCTGTTTATCATCTTCAGAAGAGCAGTAAAAAACCACACCCAGATCTCTGACAGCTGAGCGACACGAGGCTGAAGGACCGAGACCGTCAGAAGAACCACAGAGCACATCTGACTTTCCAAACCAAATGATTTAAGTTTTAAAAAGGATCACTAAGAAGTTGAATAAAGGTTTTAATGATGTTTTGCTGTCTGACCTGATGAGCAAAACAATGGAAGGAGACATGTTTCTTAATATGGACCCCACTGGCAACATACACAGTGAAAACAGCACGGGGGCCAAAACAGAGCCTTGAGGGACCCCACAAGTCAAAGGAGGAGAACGTGAGAAGAAAAGCTTCTGTCAGGCACGAGCTAGACCACTCTAAATCTTTCCAGTCTTGACAACAAATGTTGCGATCCACTGTATCAAACACTGCAGACGAGTCTGAAGCCGGGTTTAAATTCTATGATCTGATCTTGGTTCGGATGAATTCAAGTCGCACAATGTGAAATCAGCAGGTAACTGCAAAGTTCTGGACCAGCTGCAAGTTTTTAAGGCCGTTTGTACAGCAAGACAATATTGCACTCCAATAATCCAGCCTGGAGGTAACGAGAGTAACGTCTCTGCTTCCTCTTGAGGACGAATGTTTATAGGCCTGTAGCTGGTTACATCGTCAGATATACGTCTTCTTGAGCAGAAGTTTTATGACTGCAGTTTTAAAACCTCCTGGTACATGTATGTTTATAAGGGATATAACTGCACTTACTTTGTAATATACTATGCTACTGTAGCTAGGTTGTATTTCCTCTATTGTAAGTCACTTTGGATAAAAGTGTCTGCTTAATGTAATGTAATATGTGTGTTTTTTAGCTCATTATAAATCCCTCATATTCAGCTGCCCATATGGAGGAGATGTACCTGAATGATGCAGATTAGCACCTGTAGGGCATCCATATGGGAACACCTGGCAGAACATAGTGAACTTTATTCATAAAACATCATAATTAAAACATTTTATCCTTCAGTGCTAGTCCATCCATCCATCATCCATCCATCCATCAACCATCCATCCATCCATCATCCATCCATCAACCATCCATCCATCCATCCATCCGTCCATCCATCCATCATCCATCCATCCATCAACCATCCATCCATCCATCATCCATCCATCCATCCAACCATCCATCCATCCATCCATCCATCCATCCGTCCATCCATCCATCCATCATCCATCCATCCATCAACCATCCATCCATCATCCATCCATCCATCCATCCATCCATCCATCCATCCATTCATCCATCATCCGTCCGTCTGTCCGTCCATCCATCCATCCATCTATCCATCCATCCATCCATCCATCCATCCATCCATCCATCCATCATCCATCCATCATCCGTCCGTCCGTCCGTCCATCCATCCATCCATCCATCATCCAACCATCCGTCCATCCATCCATCCATCCATCATCCATCCATCCATCCATCCATCCATCATCCATCCATCCATCTTCTTCCACTCATCCAGAACCGGGTCATGGGGTCAGCAGCCTGAGCAAGGACGCCCAGACCTCCTCCTCCCCAGACACCTCCTCCAGCTCCTCCGGTTCTACCAGGTTCAGCTCTAGAATCTCAGCAAATTACAGACAGATTGTCAGTTTTAAAGTTTAAACAGCAGAAATGTGTTTCAGTTGTCCTCTTCTTCATGGCTCCTCCATGAGCAGCGTTCAGAGTCGCTGTTGTTTTCTTCAACCTCCTGGAGGTGAATAACAACCGTCAGAGGTGTTTTCCACTGAGAGAGTGAGTGAAACCACATCCTCACGCTGCACTCACTCAACCTGCATCCTCAAAGCAAGCGTGCGCTCTGTCAGGTCGTGTGCACGTATGCCGATGTTCAACCAAACCTGCTGCCAGAAAAACCAAGAATCCTCCAGCTGGGCTGCATTAAGCCACAAAACAAGGAACTCTGCACCACCACCTTAATGCTGCTTCTTTCAATAAAACCACAATATAAATCATCAGATCGTGGTGGTCAAATACAACCTCACAGCTGTCTTTCACTGTTCCAGTCTTTACTAAACAACAATGAAGCCATATGAACAACATGGTGTGGACAATACCAAGTACCTCCATGATTCAGCAGTTGCAGTGTTAACATTTTTCAAAGGTATTGGTTGAGCATCAATCGTTGGATTCCATTTTCATTCTACTGGCGTCTCTCCAACACTTTTCCGTTGACTAGTTAGCACCACTCTGAAAACGTGACCTCATTCAATGCTCTGATTGGTTGTAGCTCTAACCAACCGTGTGCAGAGGTAGTTTGAGGAGCAACAGGTGGTCCTCCTGGATGAGGGGGTCTATGGCTCGTTTTCAGACAGTACATCTGTCCAGATGTGGCTCTGCTCCACCAGGTTAAGCTGTCCTCACATTCATCTCTCCAATATTCTGGTATTATTCCAGTAAGCAGAAAGTCATTGGGTAATCAATATGATTTAAAAGTTGATATCCCTGATTGTTTGAAATAACTTTGTTAGTTTCTTGCTCCCACTTTTATAAGTATAAAAGTGGGATTAGTACTTTTATAAGTATAAAAGTGGGAGTCATTTTCCCTTTAGGATCTCCTGTGATTGGATGTATTGATCATCCATATTCCCATTGAGGCTCCTGGTTTTCCTGTTTGGTTTTTCCATTTTTCTGAAATATCTTTAAAGTAAATACAACCCAGCCTGTTGTGTTTGAGTTACCTGTCTGAAACATGTCTAATACTTCATCTGTAGCTTCAACATTCTTTCATGTCAGCAGGATTTCACCTACCACTATATATTTAAATTCAGCACCAACTCTGTAATTTGTCCTCATCAACTGTCTTTCCTTCATCGCTGCAGTCAGCTGCTGCAGAAAGTCACATGACTGCAGGAACATCTCTTCCATTTACTGCCGTTGCCATGGTGAATCAGTATCTGAGCTCCACTGATGATGGATTTTTATCCGGACTTGGATTCATTACTAGTGTGTAAGAGGATTACATCCAGAAGAGGATTTGTTTATTGAGTTTTAAGAAGAGGAAGGAGTCACAGAGGAGGCAGACGAGGGGTGTTTGATTGGATCAGTGTCCATACCTGCTACTTACTATTGAAGAGTCCTCAAAGATGAATCACTTCTGTTCATTTCCTGGTTGGGTTAGTAATCTAGCTCTATCTCCTCTGCCTGGAACCATCTAAGGCAGGGTTGGGCAACTCCAGGCCTGGAGGGCCCCTGTCCTGCATGTCCTGCATGTTTCCTTGACACAACACGCCTGATTCCAGTGAATGGATCACCATCAGCTGGTCATCCAGGTCTGCACAAGTCTGTTAACGACACGTTCATTTGAATCAGGTGCCGTTGCAGGAAACATCTAAGACCTGCAGGACTGCAGCCCCCCAGTCCTGGACTGTGTTCCAATATCCATACTTCAATGAGTACATTTAAACGCAGCAGATTCTCCGCACTTGCTAAGTGCACAGAGTCCGGCAGGTAAGTGCTGCTCCACATCGCATACCCAACGGTCCACTTACCGGACGTTACGTCACGATTGCTGCCTCGGCTCCTCATGGGAAAAAACATTTGAGCAGTGAAGCAGAGAAATGCAGGCAATTATTAAAATGTAAAACCACAAAACTTACATCTGTAAGTTTCGGGAGCTGCAGCCGATCCGTTTGCCGTTGTTGGCGTTACGGTAGCCATCTTTGTTTTATTTTTTCGAGCTAAGATGGCAAACATGAAGTACAAAACGTGCACATTGTTCTACACTCAGCGTTTTGGCCGTTTTTGAGTACATCATCCGGGTCCTTTCAGTGCACTTATTTTTGCCAGAATTGCAATCGGAACGCCCTACGTACTCAAACTGAGTGTAGTAACTACGGAAAGTACGGATACTGGAACGCAGGCCTGGAGTTCCCCATCCCTGATCTAAGGATCTGCTGAGGACACATGCTGCTCTTGTCTTTTTACCGGGCTGAGCTTATTAAATCTTCTAAAACCAACCAACCTCAGTCTGGTCATTATGTTTTTCTGTACTGGTGGAAACGGTTGTGAACAGAATGGGAGCAGAAAGGGTACGGTTGGCCTGAATCTGCACGAACACAGACATAAACACTAACTGCACTTGATGGGATGAAAAGTGTCCAAACTTTGTAAAAATATCCAGATGTATTATCCAGATGTTTAAGAAAACAGCTGTTGAGGAAAACAACTGTCCTCTGAGAAGAAACAGACATTGCTGTGAAGATGTAACATGGAGATGAAACAAGAATGTGTCCTGTGCTGAGTTCAAACGCAATACGAGAAGCTGAAGAAGCGTGAGTCTCTATCTGCTCTGAGCCTCGATGGCTGGAGGTCTAAGAACATCTACACGTGTCTGGGAGCTTCAGGTTTTTAGAGCAAAATAATCTGGAGATAGAGGCCTAGAGATGAGAGGACGGGAGTCACGGTGGCTTGCAGGTTCATCAGATACCGTCTTTTATTTCATTACTTTAAATAGAGGATTGTCTCCATACAAAGAACTAAACTGAAGTGGTTTATTGTCTCTAAACATCACAGGACATTTTTCATATCAAAACACCCAATAACTCAGTTTTAGCAAGTTTCGATGTAGGTGAAGAGAGAAAAAGGGACAGGGATTCATTCAACATTCAACAACTCAAGCTAATGATAAAAAGCTGAAAATTAAGAGCACATTAAGGTGAGATTGCCCATCTGATCATTCGAGGTCACTTCACTTTTGACAATCCCGCGACTCAGACTGACAGTGATGACGATGTCCACCTGCAAGACGAGCATGAGGGGACGAGACAACCAGGAGAGCTCTGCAAGTCCTCATTTCAGCTCTGGCAGCACTCGTTTCAACACTTGAGGATGTTTTAGCAGGTTTGTTCCAATCAGCGTTAATTAATTTAATGTTCAATTAATTAATATGAGTAATATGTTTAATTAGCAGCCTGGCTCAACATAAGGCCAGTCAAGCTAAAGTAGCTAACTCTCAGTCAGTAGGAGGAAAGAGAGGCTTCAAGAGCATTCTGCAGAAAACCTACGATCGTCGACTAGATGAGCTAGGCCAAGCTAAAACAGCAACGTTGTGCTAACTGAGCTAAGATGCTTTAAGCAACCTCAAGGCCTGCTCGTTCCAACCAGTGGATTATTTTTGGATCAATCAGGACATCATCATCTGCCAATATGGCGCCATCCAAGAGACCAAACAAAAAGCCTCAAACTGACACTTGAGAAACCTTCAGGTGACATCACAAGGGATTTGTTCCTCCTTATAGAGTCCGTGCTTATACATTTGTTTTTAAGTTTGGACCGCGTTTGGACCACTTACAGTCTGGACCTCCCCATTGACCGTTTGGACTGTGTGTTGACATTCTGGACCTGTACATCAACAGTTCAGAGCATTAGCTGTTTGGACCTTAGCACCAAAGGTTTGGACCACCGTATGACGAGCTTGGACCAACCTCTGAATCTGTATGTCGAGAGCGTTGCAGCACCGGTGAGGCTGACATCTGCTTTGTGTTACAGAGAACTGTGGGCCCCTCATATGATGAAATCCAGCCTGAAACACTGTCACTGCGCTCTCCTCCTCCTCCCATACCGGCCAATCAGCAGCAAGCAGAGCCTGAGGAGTACACGAACCATGTGACCCGTCCTCCTCCAGCTTTTCATACTTTAGTTCGAACCTTCACCATGAACTCACTCTGCATGAAAATCTGACTTTTCACCACCTTTCTGTGAAACAGTCCTGATGCTAAGAAAATATTCTGGGTCTTTTTCTGCACTCTTAGTGGTCTTAGCATTGAATTTGTTTTGCTGACATACAGATTTGTTCTCTGAGTGCTCGTCAGAGAAAGAATTCATCACAAACACAAGAAAAGTTTAAGAAAGGAGATCATGAGCACACATGACAACATGAAAGCAAAACAGAGTGAGCTGAGTTCATGTTGTGGATGACGTGAGTGGCTCATTAGCTGGACAGCAGCTGTGTGGGTTTCCCCTCCCGTTGCCATGCCAACCAGAATCTGTCACAACAACAAGCCGGTTAGCTTTCACTCTCTGTCGTTTTCTCGTTTCGCCTGAATCTTGCGTCACTCCCCACATTCCTCAGAATTGCGCCCACTCCCACACCCGAACCCCAACACTCACTGCCCGCCAGAGCCCCCCCCTTTCCTGTTCTGCCTCTCCATCACTTGTCATACACAGCTCTGCATAGAGTTTTGGGATATTTGGGGGAATTCACAGCCCAAACCAGCAGGATAACAACCGTCTGGAGCATTTTAGACGCTACTACATCATGACGTTCCTGTACAGTCACGGGCAGAAACAACTCCTTTCAAACTAAAACTCACATTCACAGCAACATATAACTTTTGTCACCATGCCATTATTTATTTCACAGAAATGAAGCCAAAAAGGAAGAAAAAAAAACATGTGAACAACACTAAGTACCCCAGCTCACTAGGGAGAAGTGGAACCACCACCCAGTCCAGCGGTCCAGAGGTGCTGCTTCCAAGGTCGACTCGCTCATGACGACCCCACAACATCCACAACAACCTCGATGACCTCAGCGCAGAATCCACAGACGCTTCCTCCCCCTGTGGTAGTAAGGGGATGCTTTTTTGTTTTTAGGTTTTTAATGAGGAGGTCCTTGAAGTCAGTAGAGGTCCTAGTCTCTATGGCGAAACATTCAGCGCCTCACTCAGCGTTAAGTAATTAGTGAACTGTAAGGGTGCCCACTGCTCTCTTGGGGTCCAAAAAATACGACTGAAAGACTGCTTTCCCCACCTGAGCTGGTTGTTGTGTGTTCCTAAACTCACTCATGGTCACAGACTGTGGGTAGTGACCGAAAGAGCCAGATTACAAATGCAGGTGGTTGTTTTTCTCTCCCTCATGGCTGCTTCCCGCCGGATTTTCACACCTTTATGAGATGAACTCGTCACATTGTACGACAGGAAACTGTTAAACAGTTCCTTTACAGCATGTTAAGATTGAACATACGTTGAATTGTGGCTACAACAAAAGTGAATTTGAGTGTTTTTCAAGCTATTAGCATGTTGCTGCTAACATGCTAATAAACCAATGACCCTAAAGTTAGCCTTGTCATAGTCACGGAAATAAGTAAGTCTTTCTTCTTCATTTGAATGGCACATTTTTCTTCCCGCTTCTCCGTTGTATCTGGCGCTGTTGTTGCTAGGCTACTGTGCCGTGTAGAGGCGCTGATGTTTACGTTACTTCACAGTGCGTTCCTATTGGTCGGTTAGCTGACAGAGATCGTTGAGGCAGCGACAGACCGTCACACTCTGAGATGATTCCTCCAAATTTCTGACTCTGCTGATATCTGTCGTAGAGCCGTAGGGATCTACCACCATCGTTTCTGAGCTACGATGGAACGTTTTTACCACCGTTGACCATCTTTTGTCTGAGGTGGCTGAAATCGTGAAGTGTGAACCCAACATAAGAGACAAGGAGAGAGGTTCAGTCATCGCAGCTTCTGCATGTGGTTAGGATGTTGGATTTTGGTTTGGTTTTTGTGTTTTGGGATTTTTCAGCTTTGCTTGTGTCTTCTCCCCTGTTTTGGTCACTTCCTGTTTTACTTTGAAGGTCTGTCTTTGTCTTGATTAGACCCAGACCACTTTTGTCACTGCATACCATTCCCCGTCGTTATGAGGGAAATAAATCAATACCTAAAACGTGTTAAGTGTGAAGTAAGAGCATGTGATGCACGGATGACAGGGATGACTTATATCCCGGGACAACTTGTGGGTTCCACCATCGTGTGCTCAGTCAATTCTTCACAAATGCAGAGAACCAGAACAGATCAGATCCATCAATGAAATGAGATTTCAATGAATTCTCTGAAATTCTATGAACTGAAGGATCAAAGAACTGAGAAAGACGAAGAAGAAACATGGAGACTTTTTCCCCAAAGGTTATTTAAAGTGTATACTGAACATTTCATTGTTTTGTTTTTCAATTAAATGGAGTGGAAAAATCATTTCAAAGTAAAAGGATCCCATTCAGAGACCCAGAGATAGACGTTGATTTCAAAGTTGCTGTTTTTCCTTGAACTGCACGGACAAAGCTGTCAAAGCCAATGGCTATCTGTCAGTCAAGCACATCAAATGATGCCCAGGCATCTGATTGGTCAGCTTTATTGCTTAATTTAAAGTTATCTAATGTGGTACTAAAAGATTTGCCCCTCATATATTTGACATGGATGGAATATGTAACCTCAGGAAGCAAAATATGTTTAATTCTTGTGCAAAGTTAGTACTTTTACCATGTCAATGGGGATTTGTTCTGTTTTGGACCGACACCTAGTGGTCAGGATAGGAACTGCAACAAAACCTACTTCCTGGATGAGCCTCATCTGGAAGTTGGATGTTTGCCACTTGATGTAGACAACGTCTTCACCCAGCTGCTCATGAACTGACCATAATCCTCCAGAGACTTGAGCGTCTTCAGTTTCTTCCAACATCAGGCACTTTTTTCATGAAAAATGTAGTTGTAGATGTTGTGCATGACATGTCAGGGATGTCCTTTAGATCAGTGGCTCCCAACCTTTTTTGCGCCGTGGACTGGTTTAATGTCAGACAATATTTTCACAGATCTAAAGGTGTAAAATGATAAGACTGGCATAAAAACTGTAGTACTTTTTCTATAAAATAACAATAATAATAATAATAATAATAAACGTTAAAGGAACTTTCTAAAAATGTTGTTTTTTACTCATTATGTTTAAATTCAGCAGGACATATCACGTGATCTATGGTCTCAAGGCCTTGACAGGCATCAAGAGAGAGTCATAGATGGATGTAAGGAAGAGAATCTGGTAATTTTTCAAAATAAAACATCATTCAGACTCAGATAGTAAATGAAATGGAAATAATGGAAGTTATTTCTTCTTTCTGTGTGGTGGTCCGTGGGTCATTTGGTGCTGGGGGTTGGGGATCACTGCTTCAGATCATGTGCCCAGTCCTTTTAACTGTAGCTGTCTGTACTGGTCAATTCCACTTGACTGTTGCTATGTTCTCCACATAAGAAGATTGAGATTGGAAATTGAGTGTTTCCATGTCACTCTGCTTTTTTAAAATTTTCTTTCTGAGACAGTTTGGATGTCGTTATCTGATTTTCATCCATATCTGATGACTAACGTGACTAACTTGCCAACAGACTCACATGACTGAGACTTGATGCGCAAAATAGCAAGACTGGGACAAAGTACTTGGATGTTTGATGTTAGTGAAGTCTATCTATAGGTTATGAAAATGCAGAAAAACAGTAGAACTCCAACAAAATTCATCAAGGACGAATGTGCCAAACCAGCTGATCAGATCCTCAGTACACTTTACTGACGCAAAATGCAGCTGGATTCTAACCAGCACACCCTCTTCATGCAATAAAAGGACATGTTGTTTTCAGATGTCTCCAAATTAAGCATCATTAGGTTAAAGATCAAAAAGCCTTTTGATGTCTTTTTTATAGTCGTATTAACTCAGAGTCAACATAAGTCAACATGCAAACCAGAAACTGAGTTTCTCATCTAAGTTACCTCACTTGGTCAAACAAAAACACTCAGTTTCCCTCATTTCAGGTTCACTTTCTGAAACAGGCCCCAGGTCTTATTGGTGTCACAGGTCTCCTTGGCCTCTTTGGTCTCATCGGTCTAATTGGTCTAATTGGTCTCATTGGTCTCATTGATCTCATTGGTCTCATTGGTCTCATTGATCTCATTGGTCTAATTGGTCTCATTGGCCTCATTGGTCTAATTGGTCTAATTGGTCTCATTGGTCTCATTGGTCTAATTGGTCTAATTGGTCTCATTGGTCTCATTGATCTCATTGGTCTCATTGGTCTCATTGGTCTCATTGGTCTCATTGATCTCATTGGTCTCATTGGTCTCATTGGCCTCATTGGCCTAATTGGTCTAATTGGTCTAATTGGTCTCATCAGTCTCATTGGTCTCATTGGTCTCATCGGCCTAACTGGTTTCATTGGTCTCATTGGCCTCATTGGTCTAATTGGTCTAATTGGTCTAATTGGTCTCATCGGTCTCATTGGTCACATTGGTCTCATCGCCCTAACTGGTTTCAGTGGTCTCATTGGCCTCATTTTTCTGATTGGTGTCATTTCCCCCATTGGCCTCATTGGTCTTATCGGCCTAACTGGTCTCATGGGCCTAACTGGTCTCATGGGCCTAACTGGTCTAGGGGCCAACTAACACAACTGGCACACTGATCAGGCTTTCCAAATTAAAGGTCAAAAGTTAAGCTTCATTCCGTTTTTAAGGTTACTGAGACAGTTAAGAAAAAGATGCAGGTTGGTTTCTTCTGTCTCACTTATAAGGCAACTAAACCTAAAAATCTTCACAGGCAGCACTCAAAGATTAGTTTCTGTCTAAGGAGCTGGGTTTTGTACTGACTCTTGACTTTGATGCAATCCAACATCCCAAACAAGCATGAGTTGGGAGTGGAGAGTCAAAAAAGTTGGATAACAGAATTTAAAACCTCCAGCAGGACCGTTCTATACTAAACTGTCTGAGATGATAGGAGGAGGAACAATGGAAGGAAAAAACGGTGCCTGATAAAATAAAATAGTTGCATCATGTCTGAAAGGAAAGGAGGCCAACGCTGGTCATGTTTGTACTCAGAACGACTGGCGAAGGAGGAAATGTGATGATGCTGTTAGGATGATGGTAATGACAGGCAAATAAAAGACGTGTGAGCATCAAACAGAGCTGCTGATGAGTGGGTTAATATAGGCCTTTTTGTCTGGAGACCCCCCCACCACCACCATCTCCACCACCTAATTACAAGCAGTATCAGAGCAGCCCGTCACATATGTGTGTGTCTGCTGGTAATTACCACCAATAACACAAGTCATCTGCAGCTTTATGAGAGGAGAGCAGCAGCTGAAATGAGTGGGGAGAGGAACACCCACCACTTTAAACTGACACTTGGAGCCTCGGCAGTCTGCTGACCTCCTGTACAAGTTCTACATCTGATAATCTAGTCCCTCCTTCATGTGCAAATCAGCATATTAGTCGTATCAGGAATGCTCACATGAAGATTAGTTCAAGATTACAGGATTAAAAGACACTGTATGATTGTGGAAATGGTGATAATGATGTTGTGTTTTAAAAGGCCAACAGAACTTCTTACTGGACAGTGAAGAAGTTTCTCAAACCTCCTTCTCAACAACAAATTTGCTTCTTTTTTTTCTTCTTTCTTTTCTTTGTGTCGTAGCAGGTGTCCCTAAACCAGTGGCTTAATGTTGGTCTTTTTTTGTTTCACATCCTGATATCACCCCACCTGATCAAAGCAGATGCCTCCTCTTTACCTTGTAGGCTTTCAAAGAGTCAGACTGAAGCCTGGTTAGATGCTACCTGAGTAATGAAATAACGGGACTATAGCCTGGATTCATTGTGAAGTTCTGCGCGTCACACATTCTTTCCCATTCTGTCTTTCTTCTTATGTCGTATCAGTTCCTTCCATCTTCTCTGCAGAGATCTTTCAGCCACTTTACCCACATCACGTCATCCATGAAGGGATAGATATGTAGCTTCTTTGCTTTGGATGTATTTTATTTTGTCCATCTGTTTATTTTATCCAAATAACACTATGAACATGGTGAACTACTGCGATATTCACCATGGTTTTTGAAAGGCAGATGTCTGAATCGCTCGTTTTGGCTTGTTGTTTTCTTTACCAGAAGTTGTTGTGTCTGCTAAAAATCAAAAACAAATGCGACAGGTTTAGACTGGTGTCACCTGAAATGGCTCCATTTATCGCCTTCACACATTCGGGTGCGTCAATCCAACGTTGCCGTTTTACAGCTATGCTGTAGCCTTACGTGCACCTCTCTCCAAATGTAACTCCACGTTGCGTTGATGTGGACCACAATGCTGAGTAATAAACTGCACTGCCATCTAGTGGTAAGTTATGGAATTACAGCACGACAGAAACGCATGAGCATAAACAACAGAGACGACGTAGGGGCCATGCATAGCCTGCGGGTGTAGCTGCTACACAGAAGCATAAATCAGTCAGGTCCAGAAATGGACAAAAATCCTCAGAAAGCAACACCCAAACTGCATCAGAAGGCAAAAGAAGTACGTGGAAACACTTGATGTCAAATCTAAATCTCATTATGCAAGAAAATGGCAGCAATCAGTGGAACTGACCAGTACAGACGCCTAAAAGGAATACATCTGGGCCGCTGAATAGCTCAGTGGTTAGAGCAGGCGACCCATTTTCAGAGGCTATTGTTCTGCAGCGGTCGCAGGTTTTATTCCCAGCCTCCCCGTTCTCTCTGCCCTGCTTTCCTGTCTGCTTACTGTCATTGAAGGGATGTGCCATTTTTTCATGACAAAAGTGCCTAAACTTCGGAGGTGCTGAAGCCCTTCAAGCCTCTGGAGGTTTGTGGTCAGTTTGTGTGCAGCTGGGTGAAGGATGTGTTTACGTGTGACCAGCAGGACATGTCCTGGTTGCAGTTTGTTTAGCCTAGGTCTTCATATTTCTAGTGTCTAAAAACAACTCTACCCAGTTCTGAATGCTTACTGAATAAAATAGAAACTGGATTAAGTTGGCTAGAGCCATAAATTGTACTTGCATTAATGTCCATGTTGTAGGGTTCCTGGAAAACCAGCTCAGGGTACAGCAGCAGCCCAGATGGGTCAAATGCAGAGGCATCACCAACATCACCGTGGTAGGAGCTAAGATTACCATGGTAGGACCCAACATAACAATGGCAGGACCCAACATCACCATGGTAGAACCCAGCATCACCGTGGAAGGACCAAACATCACCATGGTAGGACCCAACATCACCGTGGTAGGAGCTAAAATTACCATGGTAGGACCCAACATAACAATGGAAGGACCCAACATCACCATGGTAGGACCAAACATCACCATGGTAGGACCAAACATCACCATGGTAGGACCACACACCACCACAATAGGAGAGCTGATCCCATAATAAAGGAGCCTGATAGCTGAAAGCTCTTCCACCCTTTCTAGACCTGCAGACTGTTGGAACAGCATGTAAACCTGCATTCAATTCAATTCAGTTCAATTCAATTTATTTATATAGCGCCTATTTACGACAAGTCATCTCTAGGCGCCTTCAGGCAGTGCAGTGTTCTACTAGGACAGAATGGTGTTGTTCAGATATATTTCTTTATCATTCAAGGCTTTGTATGTAAGAAATAATGTTCTGGATTCAATTCTAGATTTAACGGGGAACCAGTCTAATGAAGCTGGAACGATTGCACCCTCATGAATGCACAGCTGGAGAGTGGAGGCAGAACGTCTCTTCTACACAATATGAAGATCAGTCTCAGTACAATAACTGATGAGATGTTGTAAAATGAGTTTTATAGATTCTTTTATGTGTTCACTACATGAATCCAAAATAAACAAGAACTAGATAAGAGGAATACTTTATCATATTTCTGCTTTGTTTGTATACTTAATTTTACAGTGTAGTTGCTGATATATACTCATTTTAAATAAGGTATGTCATTTTCAGGTAGGAATCTCAAAACTAGATGTTGTTGGGGAAAAGCCGAGCTTTATCTGTGTGAAAAGTGTAATGACAAATGGCTTTTTATAGAGTTGGAACTAAAGGTTCCAACTAAAACTGAAAGTTAAGCTAGCACCATTTTTTTTCCAAAGCCAAAACAGTTTTTCTTTTAATTATTCATTAGACTTGCAGACATTCTGCCACCTAGAGCCTCATAATGACACATTTCAGGGTAAAAATACCTTTTAAACAAACACACTCCTGGGTTTGTATACAGCAGACATCTGCATGGAGCCTCTGTCACTCAGGGACCAAACGACTCAGCATCAGCTCACCTTCCTTTTCTTATTTCAATGTAAATTAAACAAACACAGGCACAAAGAGACAATTATGTGGAACATACATCTTCAAGCACCAGCAGAAGTCCCGTTGCCTTCTACTCAAGCGCTGCAGGATTAGAATTATGTGGAGCCTGCAAGACGCTAAGGCCTAACTGCCGTCCATCCTCTCCTTTTAGACAAACAAAGATGGAGGAAACCGGTATTTTGCAGCGTCTGGTGACTTGGCCTGCAGCGGTGCCCTGCTGCCCACGATTATGCCCCTCAGCCAGCCTGAATGTCCTCGACAAGAAACCCAAAACATACAATTACTCTGCATGTAAGTGTGTGTGTGTGTGTGTGTGTGTGCAGCCACCCAGCTGTAGCTTCTGCAGTTTTAGCCAGTTTGGTCTTTGCTGTTTGGATGTTGGGGTGGGGGGGACCACCCTGGATGGGTCCATATTTATACCCCCTACCACCAGCGCTAACCACTGTAATATTGAAGGATTCCTGACCAGCATCGTTCACTTACTGCTGTGAAGCCACCAAACGCTCAAAACGTTTAGAAGAGGGAGGCTTTTTAGTATCAGCGAGCTCAGATGAGCAACAACATATAAACAATGTTTATTTAACAAAAAAGGAAAAAAAGAAAGCATGTGGGCAGTACCTCTTCACAAAGCAGGTTGTAGATCCATCTTTAGCAGAAATTATACATGAACCCTGCAGCGACCGCTGGGAACGTTCTGGTCAACAAGAACAGTCACAACAGCAGTTTCATAGTTTTACTCCAACACACAACGCAGCTGAAGGCCTGAAGACATCAGCTTCAAACATCTCTGGAAATGTCTGGTCATCAGTGTGCCATGGGGGAGTCACTGAAGTGGCAGCAGGTCCATGGAAGAACCCAGAGGAAGCTGCTAACATGGCTGAGCTCTGCATTAATACTGGAAAAGTGATTTTAAAAAAGCCTGAATTGTTTTGGAAGAATACTCAGCTCTGTGTGAAGCACGGTGGTGGGAGCATCATGATTTGAGCCATCATGGGATGGAAAATTAACTCTGAAGTTCAGCAGAGTCTGGTTCAGGTTAACATCAGGGAGTCTGTCCACCAGCTGAAGAAAGAACTGCTTTTGTTACATATGTCTTTACATTTCAGATTAAGAAGCACCAGACTGACAGATGATTTTGAAGCCCCAAAAGAAATATTTATTCCAGTAGACCAACGCTTCACAGCTCACACCTTCTCATGTAGACACTTACCTGCAGAGCCTTCTGAGGAGGCTCCAGACTAACACATTTACAAAATAAAACACACCACCATATGAACATGAACATACACAGCAGTTCAACAACACATATCAGTCAATGTTCTTCACTCCTGTCACTGATGATGTCACTGCTGCCAAAGGAGTTCCAAGGGTTCAGCACTGTTTATTGGTGGTGCTATTACACTGGTACTGTTGTTATAAACCACATAGAGATGAGATCACATTTTATTAATGCACATTAATGCTGAAAACCAGCCTAGAAATCTAGACATCCTTCCTCAGCAGGTCCAGCTAGCTACCCTCTTCTACACCAGAAGACTTGGGGAGCCAATCAGATCGTTCCATTCCATTAACGAGACGCTTTTATCCAAAGCGACTGGCAACAGAGGACTCAAGCCACAGTAACGTAGTAAATTAAAAGGTAAGATCGGGTCAATCAGCTTCCAGGTGAAAGCCGCTAGGACACGATTCAAGATCGGGTTAGGAAGTTAAAGAGCAGCCGCAGCTACAACACGTCCTACGTCCTACCGTGGTGATGTTGAGTCCTTCCATGCTGCTACGACAGAAGGTTTTCCAGGAAGCGAGGGAGCGTCTTAGAGAGGATGAGTCTGCTCTTGTAGGGGGCAGCCCCAGGTAGCCGGTGTAGCTCCATGAACAGAGACATGGACCAGATGCAAGATGCACAGGTGTCTTATCACGCAAGCTAGAAGGTCAGCTCAGAGGTCTCTGCAGTAACGGAGGTGGCCTGTTCCAGGTGTTGTGTTGAGTGTTGAGTCGGGCGTGGACTCGTTTTCTGGGTGTTGCAGAGTTGAGTTCAGCAGAGCCTCTCTGAGAGGACTCAACGTGATGACGACAGAGCTCAAACCACGTAGTCTGGATGGTGGACAGCGCTCATTTGAATCAACTTTGACATCGACAGTTAATTCAAGACTTCTGTGACAGTCTCTTGGTGATTGTGGTGTTGAGGTCCATCTCATTTATAACTCGATAAAGGAAGCTATCCAAGCAGTAATCTGAACATGACTGTGTATATCTGTCTAACGTTGGGGTTAGTGGGTTTTTGTTACATTGCCGTCTCTCTCCATCAAACTCTTCTCCTCATGACTGGTTTGTTTCGCCCTGAATATGTCGCCTTGTCCATTGCTCTGACTGGTGGTAGCGCTAACCAGCTGTGTGCAGAGGCAGTCTGAGAAGCAACAGTTGGTCCCGGCTCCTGGATTAGGAGGTCCTATGGCTGGTTTTCAGAACCAGCATCTGTCTAGATGTTGCTCTGATCTATCAGACTAGCAGAAAACCACTTAATTCCAAGTTCACACACTTTTTCTTGCCACTGTTCCACCATGATGCAGGTATGAATCATCTGTTCCATCTTCACCCACAAACCACCTGGGAGCCTGAAAGTGTGGACCCACACATGTCCGCTGTCCCTCGAAAGGCCTCCACTTGTGTCCAACGACGGTTCTGTGTCTCAGCTTCCAGCAGCCGCTGAACTCTCACCTACATCTGCAGAAGGTGCTGCAGAGACGAGGTGTCAACCAGAACAATCAAGTGGATGAGAAACGCACCGTGTGGTTTCCAGACCACACATCCTGCTGCCCTGATGAGACGCTCACGCTCATTAAGAGCTTCATGAGAAAGCTGGCAGCACGTATGAATGAACAGAAACCCCCCAGAACTTCCTCTTTTCTTTGAAACTTGAAGCGTCATCATCATCATCCGGACGACATTTGCCCTTCAGGAACTGTTCATACGACACGTTTCATCAAGATGGAGGCTTCACCTGCTGTGTTTTTGCTGCAGTTTTACAGTTTAACCGCATGATGCTTCAAACATTAAGGTCGCGTGAGTCGTCAACCACAGCGAGCTGTTGGTTGCACCTGCGGTTTAACCTGCAGCTTCATCTCAACTGGAGTGACTTAAAACGGAGAAACAACACAGCAACATTTCCAGATAACAAGTTCTTTACACTTTGTGAAGCCACAAACCAAGTTCTAAGGTGTCAAAGAGCTGAACTTCACGCCTGAAGAGAGTCAGAGGTCAGGCTGAAGCCCCCAGACCAGGAGGTGGCTGCAGTCTAACCGCCTAATCACATCTAAAATATCATTCTACAAGTGATGTCAGTGTGTTGCTGTATACAAATGTACGATCAATAAATGTGCAGTAATTCGTGGAGAAAAAGTGGCTAATAAAAGTAATAAGATACTAAGAAGTTCAGCAACTTCAGTAACTTTAGTTGTGGTTTCCTTTATGACTTCATCAGCATCTTTACATGTTTGTGGAGAAACCTTGGTCCATTCTTCTGATGTTTCAGCTCGTTGAGGTTTTTGGATACTCACTTATCCACAGCTCTCTGAAGGTCCCACCACAGGGTTGGACGTAACTACATGCTTCCAAAATCTTAATTATTTTATGTTTTTGGCTCTAGTGGCCTTAATTCACAGTAAATTGACAGTAAAGTGTGTGTGTGTGTGTGTGTGTGTGTGTGTGTGTGTGTGTGTGTGTGTGTGTGTGTGTGTGTGTGTGTGTGTGTGTGTATGGGGAGGGGCACGGTCTGAACTCAGGAACTCAGGAACTCAGGCTGAAGGATCTGGGAAGATCAGCAGCGTTTTCCTCCAGCCAATAATCTTTCTCAGCTGAGAAACCCTCATCACCCAGCAACAGTCACTGATGTCTTTCCCTCTTGGCATTGTACTAACAACACCTGGATGCCAGAACATCTGCATCTGCTGGTGGTCAGTCCATCCAGCAGCTTTCCGTCTTGAATCCCATCGAATCATCAAGCGGATACTTAGTGTCGCCCCCCCACATGATTGCTATGTTTTCTTTCATTTTTGTTTGTTAAACAAAAGTTACTTTTTGTTTTTTCACCAGAGGTTTTACTCTACGATCTGATGTTTTCACTCCTAAAAGAGAGACCCAAGGTCTGAAAGAGAGGGGCTCGGTGATCACGTTACCGTCTGGATTTCAGGTCCAGAGGTGGATTTCATATTTATGTTCTCTAAACGAACGGCTGATTTCCTGCTCCTCCACTTCAGCTGCCTTCCTTCGGTTCCAGTAAAACTGCCTGCAGATTTCCTCTCAGGAGGAAAAGATAAAATATGCAAAAGGCAAGAACATGCAGAAATGTGTCTCCGTGCTGGGATGAATAACGCTGCTCAAGGCCCTGGCTGAGGAGGAATGCTCCTCTAATCTGCGGTCGGGTACCTTGGTATTCAGGGAGAGCGCTGTGTTTTTTTTGTGTTGGTACAACCGGGAGTTCGTGGGATCACAGTGGAGAACCTGTTCTGCAGCCAGGACGCGCTGTTTGGACAGCTGACTCGGTTTAAGACGACATGCTGGAGTCCTGCGGGCCCGTCTCTGGTCTGTCCATGTCCACCGACTCCTCAGCTCCTCTCTGTCCTTTGTCCTCTTTGTCTCTCTGTTGCCCACATTGTCCCCGTGTCTTTGCCAGAAAGTCTGCCCTAAATTGTAAGCATTCAGTTTGCAGTTCCTCTCCCTCAATAAAAAAGGGAGCCTGGGTTTCTGGCAGGCCGTCTCAGCAGCGATCCTGTGGCTTTGGCATCCTCGACAGACCGAAGGAAGGCAATGGTGGGAGAAAAGGAGAGGCAGAGGAGCAGAGGAAGAGAGGGGAAGAGGTTATTGAGGATGTTAGAGTTTACCTAAATGTCTCCAGTTAGGTTTCAGCTCCAGAAAGTTGCAACTCAACCTTATAATTTCCTCTTTAAACAGCCTGTGGACCATCTGTCCTGCTGCTCCTCCTGATGCATTCAAATCAGGATGGGACTCAGATGTGGACGGTTTGTGGACGTGCCGTGTCCATACTGTCTGAAACCATCAACACCAGCATGATTTCACTTAACTATGCTCAGAAAACTCTGAAAAACTTTGAATTTATTGTATTTCAGGAGATGGTTAGTTTTGTCTCTAGCAGAGTTTACAGAAGTGACTCTTTATGCTTGACTGACAGCTAGCCATTAGCTTTAACAGCTTTGACCTGCCTCTTTGCTTCAAACAGTCACATGACCGGATAGTTGGTGGGATATTTTACAGTCAGTGGTCGATACCAGTAGACCTGTCCCAGTGCAACGGCATCGTGAGGCCTGTTTATGGTCCACTTTCATACATTCGTAGCCTCGCACCTCCGTGCATTAACTGCATTTGCAGCAAGTCCACAAGGGGGCAGTGACAAGCCAAGTCGCTGACGTTAACAAACGTAGCAAGTGTTGAAGGGGTTGTGCGAGTCTTCAGAGCCAAAAGAAATGTAAACAGTGGTAGAAACGGTGTAAATGTGGAGTTCTTTTCTCTAATGTTAGCATGTGAAAAATGATGACAAATGTCAATATTTTCAGATGTTCACAAGAACATTTGACAGGCTCCTTCCCCGTTTGTCATTTTTAAAATTCTTCTTCTTCTTTAAGGAGCTGAATTGACTGACCACCACCTCAGCTTCCAGCTGTCTGTCGTACCAAGCATCAAGGCTACGTAACAAAAGACGGATGAAATCGATGCCGGAGACAGACAGAAGCATCCATATTCAGAAAAAACACTTCTCAGTCCTGCTCCTTCTGTTGTTTAGCAACACACGGTTCAGTACCAGGAAAAATCACTTTAAAAGCACTCTGTAATAACTCCTCTTTGCCAGCTATGCTGTTTTCAAAATTTGAAGATACAGAGTCCCTTAAGAATTTATGTTATGTTTT